>APFE030921665.1:0-17082 GCA_000404065.3 Pinus taeda
AATTTTACCATAGAAATGGTCCCCTTAATGGAGGCGGCATGTAGTGGCGAGATAATGGGTTGGGCGGATATATTATCCTATAAGTTAGCTACTGCCATTCTTAATTTCAGATTTAATTCTCGCGTCACTGAGAGATTCATTCCACCATTTTACTACAGTGCCTATGTATTAGACATTTTATCTTTTAATTCTGAATTTCCTGTGCTCGGATGGAGATGGACGTCGCAAGACCCCACACCCGTCCACATATATCATCAAAAGTTGTGGAAGACCAACTACAAACACCACTTGTATCAAATCTGCAATGGTTTCATGTTGCCTATTCATTATTCCATTTTCAATAAGGCTGCCCCAAGATTTCTGAACAAGCAGGGTGGATTTAACTGCCGTACCAGTTGGTTTGGAGAAGAAAAAGTTTACCTATATTAGAGTTTTTGGCAGTCAAGCCAAGCCCCATGTGCTTCCACTATACATCCCTGATAAGTTACTTGCCAGGGAAGTAGCCTATCAGATCAATGCCGATGGGGTTACTCATACCCTGAAAAAAGCAAAGAAGCATGTTTGGCCCTCCTTTCCCCTGCGAATTGGTATTTACACTCTGCATGATCTCAAACATGCAGAGAAGGAAGCTGCAAAGATAAATTCGCTGACTCTGGCAACTCTGCCAAGCATGCGATACGATCCGAGGAAAATCGCCTACAATGCGCTCGACCAGGCCAAATTGGCCAAGTTCGAGCACAAAGAAGACAGATTTGAGGATTTGTTTGCATCGACCGAGTCGCTATATCAAGTTAAATCACTCGCCATAAATGAATACAACAATGAGGGGCTAGCCGAATTTAACAGAATTAGAGAACAAAGGTTGCAAACTCTGCCTCTAGACCTGTTAGCGACTACTCCAACAACGACAAAATCAAGCGAGCCTGAGCAGCAAAGTAATAAGCAACCTCCTACTACATCAAAGCAGCAGGAGGAAGTGCATGACTAGAGGTAGGAAGAAACCCAGGCAAACGTGCAGAGGCAGGAAGAAACCCAGGCAAATGTGCAGAGGCAGGAAGAAACCCAGGCAAATGTGCAGCGACAGGAAGAAACCCAGGCGAAAACTCAAGAAGAGAGCAATTCCAGAATTAATGATGATACACAAATTGATCCGAATTTGCTCCATCAATGGCAGCAATTCAAACCAATCATCGGCAATCTAGAATGCTCTAAAGATGATGAGATTTCAAAGGAGGGAGACACACAGGAAGCGACATCAAAGCAGCTTTCGGGCGAAACCAACGACCCACCCAAATCAAAGGAAACGGAAATAATTCCTAAGGATCCATCGGGCGAAATCATTTTGCAAATAGAAGAGATTCCTCCCTTGGATGTATTCTACAGCACTAAGCATAAAGTTGTTGTAAAGCGACAGAGGAAGAGAAGAAGGGCTGATCAACCTTCTTTATTCCCTGAATTAACAGTAACGGGCAATGTTGTGTGGAAGGAAGAATTTGATCCCTCCAATGACTTGACAAAGCTATCGCAATACGCTGGAGCATATTCGGCGGCAACCATAGATAAAGCATCAGAGGTAAGCAGTCTATTAAAAGCGAAAGATCAAGACATCTTTTCACTACAGGCTCAATTATCGGAAGCGCAGCAGAAGGCAGAGCAGGAATTGCTAGTACAACAACAAAATAATTATCAGCTGACTAAGCAATTGCAAGAGGAAAAACAGAGGATTGACGAGAGCGCAATTCAAAAGAAAAAGGAGCTATCAGCAGCATTGGCGCAATTAAAAATATCAACTGAGGGAATGATAAAATCCAAAGATGAGCAAATCGCTCAATTATCAACTCAAATTGAGAAAATGAAAACGCTCCCTCAGGTAGATGAGTTTAAAGCAGAGGCGCTTCAATTAAATAAAGCATTGATAAATCAAATTAAGCTTTTATGTCAGCAAATTACCCAGGCAGAGCCATTGTGCGACTTAGTAGCATCCATAAGCGAAAAAGTAGAAAAGGCAAGGACAGATTTGGACCAGGCCGAAGAAACATTGACAAATTTTATGGTATGGCAAGATTCTGATCAGGGCCAGGCAACTAACCTACCAAGAATTCTGGAATCACACAAGGAAATATTATTCACAGAATGGCAATCACAGTTAATGAAGGCAGAAAGAGCGATTTTAAGATGCAAGGCAACCACTAGTAATTTGGTTGAATTAGTAAATAATACTCTTTATTTGTCTAACATGATTTCCCAATTTAATCCAGGCCAATTAACACCAACAAAGATGTTGGAGCATTCATGCTACCTAGAGCTGGAGAAAAATGGAAGGTTAATCGCGGGCATCAACAGTTTAACATGGGATGCCTATTGGTTCTTCTTAGTGAAGCCGCACAGCCAGAGAACCGCCTTAAAATGCCTCACAGATGCTATCGGGTATATCATACCCGATATTCAGGATGCCACCTTTGTTTCCCAACTCAGCTTGCGCCTCAACAGACCACCCGAAGTGGAGCCAATGCTTGCGATAAGCCAGCACAGGTTTAAAGGCAAGCAGCCTGAGTCATGATTCACATCGCCGACTGCCAAATCGCCCCCAAGGAGATAGATAGCATTTATTGATGCCAATTTAGTAGGATTTTGTTTTATAGATTTTTTTAGCTTAGTAGTATTTATAGACCCTTTCATGCATTTAGAAAGGGTCGTAAAGTTTTGTATATGACTTAAACCCTGAAGTTGCACTATTGTACTTCAGGGATATTCTTTTATGAAACTGGACCAATTATTCTGATTTTAATGAGGAAGGTTTTTATACAAATGTGCACTAATGTCTTTGTTTAAAAGCATTTCTGTGTTGAAGGAAGGATTTTGAATAGCGATTGATATTTGGGATTGATTAGCAGCTCACATGGTACTATTATCTGCGTCTGTACTCATTCATGTTATATGAATTTTTATTTAATCGCTCTTGCTATTATCGCTTATATATATATGTGTTTTTACAGCATCCTTTATGCATCCCACTATTGGTTGTTTATAGCATGCTTTTCTTTCAATCGTATATATATATCGATGATATAAATGATGAATGTAGTAATTTGTGTTAATCGCTTCGTTTGACTATTCATATGAACTAATCTTTAAATGATTGAATATCTATGTTTATTTTACAGAGTCGTCTATATGCCTGTTAGATAGATAAGGATTATTAAACGCTACATTTCAAATGAATAAGTTGTTCCCGGGATTAGTATTAGTTTTCTTATTTTTGTCAATAGAATAAGCTAGTCGCCTATCAATAAAGCAAACTATTCATTACTCATCCATCCCTTTTATTCATTATCGGGAAACTGGTCCCGTTATATCCAGTCGGAGCCACCATCCCAAACGGAAAAGGAGCTGTACTAAGGTCCGGACCAGGTGGTTATCCCCCAATGTTGTTGCAGCGATTTTTGAGGCATCAACATTTATGGCGCTAGAAGGAGGGCCATCCGCTATGAATGGCAAGTAAGCCAACACCTAAAAACCATTCAAAGAGTAATTCACCCTCCGCCTCTCCTCGGACATCTCGTTCGCATTCTGAATCACCAATATCCAGACGAGACGAGGAAGAATCAACCACTACTTCTCAATTACATCATACTTCAGAACACTTACATCATTTTTGCCGGCTCCCTGTTAATCGCAGTGTAGAAGGTCAACGCTCTCCGTGTGTTTTGTGGCATGTGCTTAACAATTTTATAGTGGAAATTGTACATCAAATTGTACAATATTAATCAATAGTGAAGTATATCTGCCATCATTACATAATAAGAGGTCAAAGAATTAAACCAATAATATTTTAGATAAATGAATTTAAATATGGTTTAAAAATAATAAATTTTAATTTATAATGTCAAACTTTGAAAAAGTTTCATAAATTTTTAGAAAATTTAGATTTAATATTAACATCAATTTTTCCTAATATTATAAATTATTACCCTGTTGTTGCTGCACAGAATAATAAGAGGAACTCAACCTTCCTAAAATAAGATATACAAAATGACATGGCTAATGTTTATTAGTCATATTTGTTAGGTTCTTTAATGATTAACAAATTAGATTAGTGGCTTGTAAAGTTATTGAATTAGAGGTTGTTTAGATTTTTATATTAATAAATAAAATGTTTAATAAAATGATATCAAGGAGATGAGATATTATTGATCAATGTTAATATCATTTTTAAATAAGGTTTTATTTTGTGAACTATGTTGAGTTAATTTGTGCTCATATGTCTGTATGTTTATGTTTATTGTGAAAACTTAATCTTTATGGTCATGGAGAAGGTGAGACATTGTTATATAGTCAATGAAATATATGAGTATTACTTTTCAATAATTCAGGTATAAGTTTATGGAGTTTATGGGGTAATAAACTATTATCTTTTATAAATTATAATTTTTTTGTTTAATGTCACGGTGACAATCAACTAATTATATGCTAAGGGGCATTTATGTATATGTATAAATGAGGTTGCATAGAAGGAACTAAGTAATTTTTGTTCTCCGGTTACTCCAAAAAGTGTTTTCACTGTCCCTAGGGTGCTTTATGTGATATGGAGTGTATGGTGTATCACTAACTTTTGATTATGATGTGATGAAAAAACATTATGAACTTGACTTGCTCATTGATTGTTATACCCTGTATGGATGTTTGTATGCCATTGTTCCCTATAGCATTGAAAATTGATGGATCTTACTAGCAATCTTCATAATGTATGCTTGGAGGACACCTTGCTTTGGATAAGAAGCATCAAACATTTTGGAGAATGAGCATCAAATATTTTGGAGGGGGAATTAATTTCTAAATGGGATGAGAAGACTTGGTTGCTTGCATGAAGGCTTATACTTGACTTGATGATGCTAAGGTTAAGGGAGTGATCATGTAAGTGGAGTGGACCCAAAAGAAGCACATAACTTAGGAAAAGAGTTGAAGCTTTACAGGTTTGTGAAGGAGCAACATTGGGCACATCTAGTGGAGCACTCATGCCTTGGAGCCTTGCTTGTGGATATATTCACCTTCTAGTTTGACATGCATCAATTGTAGAATGAATGTGTCACTTATGATCCTATTTATGTAGAGTTAGTTTACTTGTAGAGGTTTAGGCCCACTTTATATTATTGGCCTCCCTTGCATGTCATACAAATATAGGATGGCAAGAGTCTTTTGACACATTCAATCATTCATGATGTTGTGTTAGATATGCGACCAATGTAGCACACCGACCTATGTGTCTCTTTGTACACTTCACTATATTATGATTCTTTATTTTGGGGCATTAAGCGTATTTGAGAAGCTTAATGATTTTTTAGGGTTAGGGTTTCATGCAAAAGAGGAAAATATGCTAGAGTTTGTGATAAATACCAAATGATGATGCATTTTTTTGTAGCCCCCATGGTAGGAGAAGACTAGGGTTGTCAAAACCCTGGTGTTATTTGTCATGCTTGATTGACGGGAAGATGAAGAGATTTTTTGGACACTTGTGGAAGGCAAATGTTGAAACCAACAAGGAGTTTCCAATGTTTATGCTAGCTTCTTGTGGTTAGGGTTTTGATGGTTTTCCCTAACCAAGGGAAATTGGAGAGCTAGATGGTATACCAACTTTGTGATAAAGTTGTGGTATGTACACAGGTTGTGTGTGTGTGCATATATATATATATAGTCCAACTTTCCAAAATTGTGTAATTGTAGATTTGAATTTTCAACTTACACTGTCTTCTTGAATAGGTAATTTTTAATACCAAATGTTCATGCTAATTTGACATAACATAAGGTTGAAATTGTTAACCAATTTAACATTAGCTGGAAGATAAGGTAATATACTTTCTTCTATAAAGTATGTTGTATTAAAGAGATCTTTAGATTTAATATTTGTTTGAAAAAGTGTGCCCTAAAAGATGAAACTTGTTACCATTTGTTCAATTTCATTACTCTTGAGCCACCTGTTATATTGGGTTGACGTGAAGTGAAACACTGTCCATTATTGCATTTGTTATAATATTTGAAATCAACCCTAAGGTAATGAAAGTTCGTGGGGAGGACATACAAGAATCCTCCATGTAAGGTGAGGTGAATTTTATGACTTTGTGTTAAAAAGCATTTCAAGAAATTTCAACAAAAAAGTGAGGGTGTAAGGAATGAGGCAAGAGTATAGGGCAAATGAAGACACAGCTAAATACAATCTAACATCTAGAGGGATCCATGATGCGAATTCATAAATTCCAAGATCATGCTAATGTTTTATATGTGACTAGTGTAAGAGATAAGAAAACAAGTAAGAATATCTCAAATGATGGAGTCATTAACTATGAGGGTCTTGATCAATAAAGAATAGTGCAACTAAACAAAAAGTGGTTATGCAATATGAAACAATTCAAACAATGTATTTGTTCGCTACAAAGGCCTTAATCAAGACAAACTAGTGAAAATAAAGAAAAACTAATTGAAATGTGAGAGTAAGTAGAATGAGTGTGAGAGACATAATATCAATAGGTCATGCAATAAAGATATTTGGCAATGACAAAATTGCATATTTTATGCTAGCAAATGAAAATTTCATGACACAAGTTAAATAAAACACTCTTATTTGTGTCTAACTAGGGAACTTGGTCCACAACCTTATGTGTGTTCAATTTTCCCATCCCCTACCATGATTTGCTTTAATTATCCTACACTTGGTCTCTAATTCCTCCTATTAGGAAGTTACCCTTGTAAGGTCCAGGGAGAAGTGCCCTAGAACTTGAACAATAACTAGCACAAACAACACCATAGATGCCAAGTGCTTAATCATGCATGCACACTAAGTGACGCACACTCACACACAAACAAACACAAACATAATAACTTGTGCTTACACAAGGAATGCATTTCATTGTTGCTAGGATGATCATGGAATCCCAATTAGTTTCGTTTACCAATACATGTGTGCCAAGAACATCAAATAATGCACTAATAATAATAAAAATAACTGGGTCATTAATGTATACAAAATGAAATACCTTTAACATAGTAAATCTTGATCTTGTAATTGAAATGCATTCTAACAGGTATAATGTGAATATATTATACAACAAGTTAACTAAGAGTTGTTCTCTTTCTGTCTAGAATGTTGTTTTACATAGTATTGTACATGAAATGCACTTAATAATACAAACTTTTTTATGATCTATTTTTCTCTATTTGCAACTTATAAGCAATTCAAAAAATGATATATGAAACATGTATATCATTTGTGTATTGGGTTTAGTTCTAGCCATTAAGAGGAGGAATGCCATCCTCTCCACTTAAATTCAAATCCTAAATGTGACACATTTACTCTCCATAAGTCTATAATTAAAGCTTTTCATGAACCAATCATAGTTGGGGCTATCTAAGATACCCACAATATTAATTTCACTTACAAGCTTGAGGATGGGATAAATTGTATTCCAAGGGAAAAACCAATATACATAACTTTTGATATATCTCTATGGTAATCATATTGTGTATTAAGTTTGGGATATGATAGCCTATATATCATCTGATATAATATGCAATATGATGTGTTAGCAATTTTCTATCTACAATGTTTTATAGAATAAAAATATAATAATACTTATTTAAAATTATAATAATAATAATGAAGAATGATTTAAAAAGATAAATATTTAACATATAATTTGTGTAATAATTAAAATCAATTTAATAAATGACTATCTATAAATTATAGTAGTTTAATTGATATAATTTAATTAAAAAAAAAAAAAATATAAATAATAATAATAATAAAATAATTAAATTAAAATTAATAAATAAAATAAAATAACCTGAAGAAGCTAGAACGGGAGTGGTTACAACTATCAAGTTTCAGAATTTTGAATACCACACAGATTTTTGATACAATTTCCACCATTAAAAATATAATTAAACACTCAAATTTTCAAAAAAAAAATAACCATTAAATTTCGACCACTTCAATAAACAACAACGACGCCAAAATAATATCCAATGATAAAAAGGGTCGAAGACAGTAATAATGAAGAACAATTAAGGTTTATAATGACGTCACCCAAAGACAACGAGCAGTTTGTGGGCCGCCAGGCTGCACTCATATTTTCTCAATTCCGCGTTGCAATCACAATTGGATTCCCTGCCGTTCCTCCGACCAACTCTTCATTCCACCCTTACCATGTGACGTGGGATTGCACGGACACGTATTGAGTTATGCTCACATTAATGGAAAGACACGTCAGCTAGTGACGTTGCGTTCGTTGAAGTCGGTTGAATTTTGGTGACGAATTATGGTTTTATAAATGGTGTGCGGTAAAGGAGTATGGTTTTATCAAAGAAGTTATTTTGTCTATTATTTAGATTGCACTTATATATTATTATTGTGTGAGTCTATATAGGTCTAACTCACTCTGTAACATCATCTATAAAATGATATCAAAGGTTATTGTTTCTTGTATAAAAAAAAATTTGATACATATTTTCCCACATAATTTGGTTTTTTCAAAAATAGATAGATTTAGGATGTTGTGGCCATTGCCCAGTAATGTATTCATTCTATCAAGACAAAGAAGAAAAAGGCATTGTTGTTGAAATTAGACTTACACACGACATATGACTGTGTTGATTGAGGTTTCTTGCGGCTAATCTTACACAAAATTGGTTTATCAGTGGAGGTGGTCGACTGGATAATGGTGCGTATTTCCTCGACAAATTTTGCCATAATTATCAATGGGGTGCCACAAAATTTTTTCGGGCCGCTAGGGGATTGATGTAGGGATGCTCCTTATCTTCATTATTATTTTTGTTTGTTATCAATGGACTAAGTTGGTTGATTTCTAAGGCTTAGCTGTTGGGTTATTTTTCTGGGCTCCAGATCACTAGGAACATGTCCATCTCCCACTTAATACTTTTTGGACAATGCTCTTATTCTTGGTAGGGCATCAATTGTTGAATGGACCTATTTGCACCAACTTGTCTATTCATTCGGTCTCTCATCTGGGTTATATATGAATAGTGCAAAATTTATTCTCATTGATGCATTCCAAAAGTCTGAGGATGTACATGTGATTATGGTTTCTTTTAATGTAGAAGTGGTCCCTTTAGATGTTGGTTTCAAATATCTAGAATTCAATTTGAAACCATACAATTATGTTATCCGAGATTTGTGTTGGTTGATTGATAAATTCAAGCGCAAATTGCATAACTAGTCGCATAAGTGGTTGTCCATTGGTGGTAGATTGATTATAGTTCAGTTAGTCCTTCAAAGCATTTATGTATGCTAGATTCACTTCTACATTTTACCACGCTTCATTAAGTGGATCAATTCTATAATTTCAAAATTGATCTGGGTTTACTCCTTTGATGTCAAAAAAATGCTTCTTACCAAGCTAGAGGACATTTCTAAACACAAAGAGGATGGGGGTTGGGGTCTTATGGACATTGAAAACATTGGTTGGGCATTGGGGTTTGAAAGCTTATGGCGGGCTTTAACTAGTTATGCTATATGGAAATATATAATAAAGGAAAAATGTCTTAAAAATCAATCTCTATCTGAATGGATAAAAAATGAGACCCAAACTCATGTTTCAACATCATACATCTGGAATGGGATGATGAAAATAAAAAAATGGTAGCTGGGCAATCTACGATGGTTGATTAATGATGGTTCTAGTGTGGAGATTGGCTTGGACCCTATTATTAGGTTCAATGGACACCATATCATGTCTCCAAGACTCATTCAACATATCCATAATCTAGGCATCTATTATATCAATCAGATCCAGGTGGCCACCATTCCATATAGTCAATATTCTATCTAGATTTGCTCAAAAGATTTAGGTTTATATAAGGTTTTCATTAAGGATTGGGATAGATATATTCAATAATTAGTTATGGTCGACACTACTTTGGATGGTTTTGGGGATAAATTCACTTGGGAAGGGAATGTATAAAATTGCATCACAAGGACGCAATTTTATGTGGGGGGTGTTGCTTGGTTCCAGAAAAGTTGGCATTGGAACCTCCTTTTCAAATTAAAGTGTTGTGGTTGGCTATCTTGGCAGAACACAATACTTACGTGGGAAAATTTATGTCGACGTGGATACATGGGCCCTGACAGGTGCATATTGTGTTCACAGGCTTAGGAGGATGTGGTACATATTTTTCTCACTTGTCCTTTTTTCGGTTCCATGTGGGTTGGTGTATTAAACAATTTAAAAATTTAGGCAGCTTGAAATAATATGTGAGTGGAATCTTGTAAACGAGATTTGAAAAAGGAAAACAAGGATTTTCATACTCTTCATTTCTATATCATGTGGGGTATATGGAGATGCACATATCTTTGAAAACAAAGTGTTGCATATCTATGGCACTTGCATAAAAAAATGTGCATAATTTAATGAAATTGGTCCTATGGCAAAATTTAGAAACTTGAGGAACATCTAACATGTGGATATATGGGGAAAATACCTTATGGGGTTTTTTGATGGGGTTGCTTGCAATCAGTCTTGTGGTTGCGAGGCTTACATCGTCATTAGACCTAGTCATTATTTCCATTCCAATTGGTTTGAAGGTAGTGGTACAAATTTAGGACTGAAGTCATTGCATCATGGGGTGTATTATTCTATGCTAGATTACTTTCTCTTGAGAAATTGGATATTTTTGGTGATTCAAAAGTGGTGATTGATTGGGTTTTGAGACAATCTTTATTTGAACCTCCTTCACTTATTTTTTGGATGTGGAGAATCAAAATGTTGGTTGAACAATTCAATGAGGTTCACTTTGCCCACATTTATAGGGAGCAAAATGGTGTGGCAGAATTGTTATAAAAAATTGGGAATCATTTCAATCCGGGGGAGATCAACTTTGCCTTCTACAACAATGATTGTTTTCAAAGATTTGAGAAAATTCCATTTACTTAGTATATTTTTAATATTGTATATAAGGTTGTTTTGGGTTATTTCATTATTAGGAATTAGAATATTGATATAACTATACATATAATTCTTTAGCTATGCTAAGAATAACCAATCATATTTGAAGCAATGAGAGAACAATGTGTTTTTCTTTTCATATAATAATATATGATACATATAAGGTAACTTTTCAAATATGTAAACCATTTATTCATTTATATATATATTTATTAAAATTTAAGAATAAATTTCTAAACAAAATATATTAATATTATATAAAAATAATATTTATAATGTAAAAATAATTTCAAATTTTAATGCCAAACTCATCATATACAAAATAAAATAATAATGATTTGATGGTGACCTTATAATAGGGAGTTTGCAATTAACATTCTTCTTTGCCATGTGCAATTCTATATATATATGATTCCTTGCGATATTGTAGAGTAAGTTTTGTTGGGGGTAGTGTGAAAGGGTACTACTTTATGGCAGGTATTCAATGTTGACTCTTATTATTTCTTGAGGTCAACAAGAAGTTTCTTGTTCATCAAAGTTAATGATGGATGAAATTTTATTGTTTTTAATTTAAATTTAATAATTAAAAGATTTACAATAGCCTACAGACAGAGATGCTTATTAGTAGATATTGACATGATCTCGATTGGAAGATGACTTTTACATTTCATGTTCTTTGTAATGAATGTTTCAAGTCGTTTTATTTCATGAAAGAATTTTTAAATAATTTTTTATTTTAATTAAAATGGCTTGTAATACTTTTAGTTGATTTTAAAGTCAATTAAATTATTTATTTTTATTAAAAATATTTATTTATTAATTTTATTAATATTAATATTTTTAATATTTAATCTAATTATTTTATAAAAAATTAATATAAAAAAAATAAATATGTAAGTTTTTTTTATATAAAAGATGTTTAAAAGTGATAAATTTATATATCGTTGATTCAATTATATCAAAAATATATTAAAGAATAAAAAACATATAATCTTGGAGCATAATAGAAATTAACACTTTGAAATAATCGAGGTAAGTTTTAAATCATTATTTACACGAAGTGGATGTACGGAAAGTAAAAAGAAAGGCTATGCAAAAGGGTAAATAGAAAAACCTTGTTTTGAGAGTGTGCATAATATTATAAGAGAGTGAAGTTTAATAGGGAACAAAAAGAGAGTTTAATTATAGTTTTGGTGGAAAATTATGCAATGTAGGGATGTTTTAAGGATGTTTTTATGTACTAGTAGTAAGTAGCAGTGTGAATGATATTTAAAAAAAAAAAAAAAAAAAAAAAAAAAAAAACATAAATATAATAAAAGTAAAAAGAGAAAGTAAATTATACAAATAAATATATAAAAATAAAATAACAAAAAATTAATTTAAAAATAGACACTAAAAGAGAAGGACGAATGTTAATAAGTAATAAAATAAAGAAAGAGAATAATTTGTAATATTTTAAAGGTAACAACAAAAATCTAAAAAACCAAATATTATTTATAAATTATAATATTGGACGAAGAAAGTTAAAAAAACTGAAATATAATGAGGACTATTTTTTTTATCAAAGAGTATTGATTATACTAATTTCGTGTATGTGGTAGATACTCGGGAAATTTACAATTCCATTATGCTAACTAACTAAACAACTTGAAAATGTCAGCTATCCAGAGAGGATTCAGGAACATTTCATGTGGGTACATTAAATTAAAATTGGGATAAGAGGAAATGAAGGCCGCTTGTCACAATCGATAAGTAATTGTTTGAAAATTTAAATTAGTTATTTTATATTTTTAATTTTAAATATTGTGAGAAGAAGAAATGGTCAGTACTATTTGTCAACTTATAACATTTTAATGCCATTTTTAATGTTTAATGATGTGCAGGCTATTAAACTAGACCAAATTATCGAGCAAAACTACAAAAATGATCAACGCTCCTATTATCATATTAGTATATACTCGAAAGAACTATGATAAGAGAAAGATACATTGAAAAGTAGACATAAAGACAGAGATTAGTCCTCAGAAACAATAGGGTGATTAAAGTCCAGGCTTGAGTTTTCCTCTACAAGGGCAGAATTCTTCTTGGTGAACTGCATTTGGAGATCTTCGAGCATGGTTCTGAGCGCCCTGACCTCGTCTTCCAACCGTCCAATTTGTTTACTCTTTGCAAGATCATTTCCTGATACTAATTGGTCGACTCCCTCTGCTGATGAAGGAGCACCTGCAACTTAGCAATGTCTGCACACAATTATGCATGCTCACTAGTGCACATATCACAGGAAGGATGAGAGAAGGTCACAAAGGGTGGGCACATTTTTACCTTGACCCAATCATGCGAGCAGTCTCTTGCCACCTTGCTTGAGCAAGGACGATGACAACCCCAAGAACTTGTTGCCATTATGGAGAGCCTAATATGAACCCCTTCAAACCAACTTCTAGCCACATTAAGAGACACCAACTACTTCCCTGAATGCTTCACTGAATGAACCAGCTTCGCAAAATGCAGCGACACCCAGGAATGGGGAGAATAACAACTCCCGGCTAATTCGACTAGCGAGGTGCTACATAGGCCCTTCGAAAGGATGATATATTGGAAGAGTAGGGAGCCCATGAAATAGGTACTAAGGTCCAAAAGAAGTTACAATACTATTTCATATACATCTCATATAAAACAAATAAATCAGAGTTGGATGAAGAATAAAATCCATAAGATCACCATCATCCTCTGCCATGTAGATCATTAAAAAAGGCTCTAGAAAGCAATAGAACATTGAAGACAACATAGATGTAGAAAGTTGTCGACAATGAAGTGTTGGACAAAGCCAAAGGGGATTAGAAATAGAAACAAGCTAATGCAGTCGCTGAGTGACACGAGATGGGGCTAGAAACAATCATTTCCCATACCCTTACTTAATCTTAAGAAATGTTTTGGATTGGAATAGTGTAGCTACCCGAAGTTAGATCGTATGAACCAAGATGATGAATTTTAAGAAGTATGTAGAGACTGCAGAGAAGGCTATAGATGTCACACTGGAGACCTGACACATAGAGCATGATAACTTAACAAATAAATTGTTGAGACAACCAATATAGAGAAGGAAAATGAAGAAAATAACTTGTATGATTAGACATATGTACTTGAGGAAAAATAAAAGTCTCTACAGAATATTGTGAGGCAAGTGACCAAGAAATCCTAGGAATAATACTTTGAGATAAAGAAAAATAGGGTGCAAAAGTTGACCTCATCAAGATCCTCATAAAGAAGCCTTCCATAGAAGAAGTAATTGAATGGGACATCATAACATTTGTCAAGAAATCTGTAAAGGCTACACAAAGTTGGACTTCCATGTTTGATAAACACCAACATTCCAAATTGCCCTAATGAGGGTTGTTCCTGACATTAAGACCCTCTTTAAATATTAGTAGGCAACATAGCATGAGATGAGTTTGCTTATGTGGTTAGGGATTGTTATCACTATCTTTGTATCCTTTTGAATCCAATGTAGATCCAGAATCACTCATGTAGTAAATCAAGTCAGGAAGGAATCCATGGAAACCTAAGTACATGGTTTTGCTAGGAAAATGTGAAAGGATAAGTGTGTATGAAATCTTCCATAAAGGCACCAACCTATGTGAAAGGATAAGTGTGTATGAAATCCTCCGTAAAGACACCAACCTCATGAACTTTATAGGTGAATACAAAATACATAGAATCTAATCGTATTAGTGGATAGCAATTATCTCTTTAGAATCTTTCTAGAATATTTTGTAATTATTTCACCCACTATTTCCATTTTATAACTATTTCACCCACCTATTTCTTTGATGTTTAGAATGAATATTTAATAATAAAATATTTAATAAATTCTAATAAACTTACATTAGGCATAATATTATGCCTAATATTTACATTATATTGAATGGAAATATAAAACATATATAAAGTGAGATCTATTTCCTTCAGATCTATTTCCTTCAAAGGTTAAAAATATTTTAACATTAATTAACTAGAGTACAAGTCTATAAAAATAAATTTATTGTTATCTATTTTTTAATATAATTAATAAAAAATATATTTATTTATTTATATGGTTGCGGTGGGAAGCCATGTTTTCAACTTGATTGGAATAAATCAGTGTTGATTAAAGCAAAGCCTTTTCCTTTCTCAATTAACAATAAAAAAGAAGTCAACCAAATAAGTTCATAATGATAGGAATAGGTTCTTTGAAAAGCAACTGGTGCATACCGTGGAAAGTGATAAATTAATTTATTGTTAAAAGGTTTTCGGGAAAAAAAATTATCATAGGTGAAAAAAAAACAGGTGATTAATATAATGATGTATATTTGAATAAGAATTCTGTAATTGTTAAAATATGTGTTGGTTAATTAAATTTTTTATTTAATAAACATAGTATTCTTATATATTTATTGATGTTAATTTTTACTATAATTTTAATAATTTTTTTTTTTTTTTTCTTTTTTTTATATACGTAATGGGATATTGGATTTTGTGTTAAGGGAGGGGGGCTCGCTATCTCGTCACCGCTTGTCGTATTTAAGAAGGGGATGGGATAGCTATCTCACCCATGAAATTAAACATGCTAATAGATATTCATTTTCTTCACAATCATATGATAACTTATTCTTTGTCTGCGAGCTCTTGGTTGGGTAGCATCAACTCTATCTTTATCTATTCCACCTACAACATTCCTCCACCCTAGGTGGGACATTTCCCTTATAGTGCATGGTTTGTGGAACTCAACCCCAACTATCATGGCTTAGTGTTGTGCGGAAAGTCTTGTGGTTTGGCTCTGGTCCAAAAGACGACTCTTTACTTTTGCAATGGTTTTGTGAGAGTGGTAGCACAGGGAGGTCCTGACCCTAGGGACATTTGCCTCCAATGCATACACCTGGTGTTGAACATGTGCCAGAGGAGTGGGACAATGTTACCCAAGGAGGTGAACTCTAGGATGATGGTGGCAACTATGGTGAAAGCTCGAAAAGAGGGCGAGGTGACATGCAACAACTCGTCCTCGATATGAAGTGATTTCAAGCTCGGTGGGCTGGTCAATGCTAGGTAATTCATTTGATGTCCAATTTCTCCATTCATTTCAACTCTTTTAATTGGTTAGCTTTTGTATGGTGGTTGTTGGTACATAGTCTTCAAAGTGTAGGTACCAATGTTCTTGTTTCAATAGTTTGAATGCTCATTAGCTCACGTAGAAGGTCATCTCTAATGTGGCCTAAAACATCCAGCCCCAACAAGTATTAGTGCCCAAGATCTGGTCCCGGTCACTTCATCAAATACTTGATGTCATATTCAGCCTTTCGGTTGTCTTTTACTTTTAGTAGTTCAACTTATTTCGATAGCTATGAACTTAGTAGTTATAGTTGCTTACTTTTAATAAACCTAGACTATTATCCATTATCAACAATATTGATTTCTTTTATGATGAATTCTAACCAAACTCGGCTCAAAGAATAATATCTAATTTTGTAAGAAGACATTTTGAAAATAAAAATAAAAATTAAACTATATTATTATTATAATAATAAACCTATCAAAGAAATTCAGTATATAATTTTATAAATTAAACCAATGTTAGGATTAATTATCAACCTTTGAAAGGAAGTAACAAGAAGAAATAACAAAAATAACGAGTTGTTTTTAGTGAGACTTTTTGGAAGGTTTTCCAATCTAGTTTCTCTAAAATCCGGTAGGAATTTATTGAAATCACAAGCTTGATGGGTAACACCTTGCATAATCGAAGTGCTCTAAGGGTTTTTTAGGGTGTTGAATCTATATATACAGTGAAAAAAACAGTTTAAATAACACAATTAAAGATTTCACCTCAAAAAATTTCATCGGATTCTCGCACCAAAAAATCCAAAAGAACGCACTAAATACAACTCCCAAAAATAAAAATAATATTTTAGAATGAAATTTAATTTTTCAAAATAATGATACGATGTTGTTATTGCTAAGTAGTTAATGTTATTGAATATTTTTTGTTTTTTATAAATAAGAATAAGATGTTGGAAAAATAAACCAATGCAAGGGTTTTTTTACTACTGAAATAAATGTTTTTATGATAAATATTAGTTAAAAGTTGAGGAGATATATAATG
>APFE030921667.1:3553-44706 GCA_000404065.3 Pinus taeda
ATATATGTATATTTTTTGATAGCAACTATGTAGGCCTCTCAACATGTTTTTACTTGTACATGAATGGATAATGTGTCTATGACCTAATAGATGATAGTGCAACCAATGACATGAGGGAACAATGGTTCATAGCGATTCTCAGATAAGTATGAGATCCCTACACTTAATTATGTTGTTTACACCTATAGGTTACATGTTGATGATATGTTTGACGAAATTCCTTTCATGGCTAATAGGGGTCTGGTTATGGTCTTGTTCAACTTATTTCTTTTGCATCATTGTTTCCTTGTACTTTCAATAATTTCAAGATATCACTCCATTCTTGGTAGTGACCTGGGCTCTAGGCCTTGTTATCACTTAATATTTTCTCAAGGTTAAAAAAAGAAATCACCAAGGTAATTACAAAACACTTTTGGAGATTAGGACCTAGCCTTCCTCATGCTCAGAGAGGGCTCTCTCTTTATAATTTCACCTTGTTTTAGTTATGTGATTTAGGCTACTTATGAATGTTCAAGAGGTTTTTTATTTATATTTGAGATTGGGTGGTGGGATTTGCTTAGACATATGGATAAAATGATGTATTTTAGCCATTGGGCTATGGAGTCAAACAATAAGGAAGCAAAATTGGATTAGCTCACTAAAAGGAAGTTTCAAAGGGCAAGATAGCAAAGTGTTTTTCAAGTCTTTGAGACAGAGGGGTGAAAGGGTTTCATTCGGGGTGAGAGAGCAGTTAAGGGTTCTCAGACCCAGATAATGAATGAGGAAGGAAAGTGTAATCAATATCAAAGGGAAATTAAGAATCCTTTAACCTGGATATTCATGAAATCAATCTAAACCAAAGAGAAATTAAGAATTCCTTAATTTAAATATCATAAGAAAACATTCAAATGAATAACTGTTAAGACAAAGTGTAATTAAACAAGTTCTGAAGTATTATTCTAGTTATAACATTTAGATTTGGAATAACATTAAAGATTATGAATAACTTGAGAAAAATGACAACAACGCATGAAAATAATTGTCTAAAATTCGCTTAACACATGAATCCTTTGAAATGTCTGATCTTTATTCATCAATCCATCTTGCTGGCTCAACAAATCATATAATGGCCTTCTGGGTCTTTTGATCAAAAAGTCTATAGAAATTTCTAGTAGAGTCCACCATAAAATACTTCAAATGAAGAAGTATTTATAAAAATTCTAAATTAAAATATCTTGAAAAAATGTCAAGATTGGTTTTACAAATATCTCAACATATTTTAAATTAATAGAACTTAAATAAAGGACACTCAAAACTAGTGAACCTATTTGGCACTATATTTATGGATTGATAGTGACAAAGAAGTGAAATTCGAATTTGATAGCAACTCTTAATTGATGATGAGGCTTCCATGTCACTTACTACCTCCTTCCTTTGTGCATTTTGCCCCATAAATTCTGTGAAATTAGGGTCTAGTGACACCTTTGTATATCTTAATCAGAGATAGATATGTAAAAAGTGAAAGTGGTTATTGTAGATATGGATGTTATTGAGATAAATCTCTCTCAGTTTCCAAAAATGCATCTCCCGATGTTCACAATATTCTCTTAAAAAAGATGTCAAAAACAGGACTTTGCGCAGTCTAAAAAATAGGTTGTGAAGATATGCATTTATCCCCCTTTTTTTAATACCTGTGTAAAACATGAGATAGGTTTTTTTAGATTTCCCTTTCAGGAACACAAACCTCCTCCAGTTTCTCAAAATGCATCTTGGATTGGCCACACTAGTTTCTGCACAATTATGACTTAAACAATAAATTTCTGGAAAATGTACCATTTCTGTTTTGATTTCATCTTTCTTCACTTTGATTTTTCAATCTGATACACTTTTATTGATACTCTTTCATCTAATACACTTTTACTTTGATGACCTGTCAATATTCTTTACTGTTTTTTTACTTTTACTATACATTTTAACTTTTTACTATGTAGTTCAACAGTAAATTATTTAGTTTTTTATATGTATTAGCATATGGTTATGGAAATTGATCAACTTTCTATATGTTTGGTCTGTTTTTCTTTTAACTGTATGCTCTGTCTGGTTCCTTTGGTTTAACAGTCAATGTCTCTATGTGAATGATTTCTTTCTATCTTCTGTGTATAACTGTTTTCTTCTTTTGAATTAAGGTTTTTAAATAGATTTCCTTTCGAGTCTTTGAGTAAACAAGTTTTATGACTAGTATCTAAATTTTTTATCCAAGATCTAGTCTCCTACCAATTACCTACAAAATACAACTTGTTAATAAAACAAAGGTCTACGAGGAGGTGACTGGAGGCCATACTAGAACTAGCAAGAACTGTGGACAGAGTCCGGAAGGTGTTCGGGAGGGAATCCATGGTAAAATCATGTCTCAGAGGCTCAGGGTGGTGCCAAAAGGGTTTGATAGGTTTCATTGTGTAGCTGAGTAAAAGGCATGAAATGAGCGTTTTTGGGGTTTTAATGGGTAATTGGTAAATTGGCGCAGAATTTTATATTATGAATAGTGAGTGGTTTCAGGTTTAGCGAGGAGGCGGTATCAGAGGCCATCACACCACTTTATTGAGGAGGCGGTATTTCGGTGAGGTCACCCAATCTACCTTAATGCTTGACACGTAGCATATGGGGGCCCGAGCAATACCACTTTATCGGGTGGGTAAATGTCGGACATCAGGTGAACCTGATATGGCTGTGGACCGTTGGATTTGGGTGTTGACGATCGGATGACATTTGGGTGACAAATTTGCACGGATGAAATGTGCAGAGGTTTCAGGGGGGCTCGGAGCTTTAATCCATGGAGGTTTGAGATTATTTGAGTTAAACATGGGATTAAATGATCGGACGGGGTTTAATGAAGGGATTATCTTAACATTATCGAGAAGTGGTGAGTTAAGAGGGTTTTGTCGGGGGTATGGGATAAAAGTATAGTTTATAATTAAACTAAGGGTTGGGATATTATATACGAGATTTATTTATATATGGGAAAAGGTATATCGGGATCTATATTATTATGTTAAAAATTAATATGAAATGAAATGAACATAGTGAACATACCACTAAGTGTAATGTAATATTTGTACATTTTCTTCACATATACTTATACTTAGGATAAAATCTTTTTGTGGGTATTTTGAATGAAATGGAATTTAGCATGGCGTTGTTTACTTTTCATAGGCAAATGGAGTTTAACCTTAGGAAAAGGGGTTTTATTAGGGTAATGAATGGAAATTACTTTTATGAAAGGAATTCTAACATTGGATGTCCATAAGTCATTAAGTCGAGGGTCTGGTCCCACCAAAAGTCAGAGAAATGCTCTGGGCCTTTATGCCTTGAACGATTTTTAGTACTAGAACATACTTGCGGATGGAGAAATTAGTGAGTATAGGGATGAAATGGATGAGGGGAAGCCAATTGAATCAACTTGTAAACCTCTTCTTTCTAGTTCTTAATTTCTCATGCACATTGAAACATATGATTAAGCATGATAAATGTGCTTTTGTCCAATCAACTTTATACTTCAGCAACCTTTCTTCTACTTACCCATTACTTACCCTAACATTTTTTCTTCACTTATTTTGGTGCATTTAAGCTAGCAGATCCTTTTCTTTCCTTTTCTTTTATAAAACAAACTATCCACTTCTAACCTTATATCTTCCAAGGGCTCAGATTAAACTGATGAGCTCTTTTCATTTTCTCTACCTATCTAATGATCTACCAAGATTAAGTTGTATGGTCAGATTTTATTCTCTAACCATAAGCATAAAATTCAAAGCATGAAATAGTCAAGATTAAGCAGTTTCACTACCATGGGTTGTTCGATGTATGATAAGTTGCACACAACCATTATTTGTAGAAGAAGTAAAATAGTAGTTGCATTTAGACTTGCACACTTTCATGATCTGTTTTTGTCTTTGGGGTTCATATATTTTCATTTTTTGATCTTTTCTTATTCTTTTTGTCCTTTGATATTTCTTTTAGGACATACCCTCTTTACATATTTTTATTTTTAATATGGAAAACATTTTCAGAAAGCAAAGGTATGTACAATATTACAAGGCTTAACCTTAGCCAATTCAAAATTATGAATCCTATCACTATAGGTCTCTAACAGTGGCTCCACATGGGAATGGCATTTCCTGGCAAACTGTCAAGAACTTTAAGATCATGAGCCTTTGAATTGTGACTTAGGTTACACTGTAAACTTTTCTTCTGTGATTTCTGCCTTATTATATAATCTCTGTCACTGAAAATCTTGAACTAAAATCATAGCCTTTTCTACAAACTGAAATCTGACACATGCTGTACTGAAATCTGATCTGAAATAAACTTGCTATTGAGAAATTGAATTTATTGAAACTAAAATCCTACCTTCTTACTCTAATCAGTTGTCCAACTGTTGGTTAGGTAAAATGAAATAGCCAATGTAACCATTCATGTATCATATACACTAGTGAATTTTGTTGCTTGTGCTTGTTTGTGATTAAAACTGATATTCTAAAGCCAATTATAACCTTATCAACAAATGAGAACGTAAGGAAATACTTGATTTCCTTTTTTGAATCTAGAAACTGTACAAAGGGATCTTCCAAAATATATACACTAATGTTTAACTGATCTAGGCAACTATACAATTGTTTCGGATGGCCTCCTTGCCATGAAAGTGAAATGTCATTTCCATCTTTATCACCCTGTAGATTTTCAGATAAGATTTGTGATGATATTTGTACTGATTGAAATGTCTCTCTGGTGAAACATTTATCATCTTGATTTTGAATCTCATAGTTAATTAATGGAGAAAAATTCTGATTGCATTCATCATGTAACACATCATCTATTGGATCATAAAAGACGTGGAAGGATTGTTGCAACCTATTACATATGGGTTTTAATGGGACTTCAAGGATTTTTACATGATCTTCATCCTTTTCTTTGGAGATATTATACCATATTTCCTTTAAAAACTGAAATGATTGAAAACATAGTGGTATAGAACTTTCCTGTGTCATCTGATCAGATGTCTCAATAGACTTTGATAACTGCACTTGTGAAACTAAAGAATCCTTATTAAGATTTTCATTTTCTTCGTTGTTGTCAATATCAATACCTAAAGACCGCTGATTTTTATTGCTTTAAAGTTTTCTCCAATGAACTGAAATGAAGCAAAACAAAGAGGAAGAAGCTTCACTTATTTCCAAATTTTCTGCACTTTGTTCCTCACTTTCATAGCTGATATGAATAGGATTATCATTATTTTCAAGCCGCCGAAACCGAATTTCTTTATTTCCCAAACTAGTTTTTGATTGCTCCGTAAAGTTTGTTTGGATTTGAAGAACATAATTATCATCATACTGATCATATTTAGGCAAATCATTAAGAGAAGTAATGCCATCAAACATACACATTAGATCAGCATATTGCCTCTCTACCTATTGCTCTATAAATCGATCTTCTGATCTATGGTAGTTGGAATTAGCAAGAATTTGTTCATGACTATCAATCTCTTCTTTTTGTGAAATAAATTTGTCATGGTGATTTTGAACAAAAACTTTATCTTTCATGGTGATCTTCTATATCCATTCCTCTATTTTTCTTACCAAAATGTCGAGTTTTACCTCTGCAATGTTGTTCTTCTCCATTCATGACTTCAACTTTTCTCTTCAAATTTGCAGATTAACTTCTACATCTACTAAAATGTTCTGCATCTGTTCCAGTGTTAAGGGGTTTATTTCTCTTAGCTGACATTCTATCTCTGGATCAAATTCTTTTGGGTAATGCAAGAGCGCTAAATCGAGAGGAGGTCTTATATTTGATGGCATTGAATAATATATTTCATTAAATCTGTTAGAAAATTGTTGTATTGTTGCATTTGACTATCTTTTTAACTGATTATATTCTTCTATGATCTCAAAAAGATTGACTTTGATTATCCATCTATGAAATAAAAATTTGACAAACTGTTGGAAACTTGAGATGCTTGCAATAGGTAGATTCTTGAAACAACTCTTTACTCTACTTTGCAAAGAAAGAACAAAAATTTTGATTCTAACATCATCTTCATCGATCTCAAATAAGTCCAGATAGTTCTCGAAACCTTGAATATGTTTTTGGTAAGTGATTTTACCATCTTCTCCATCAAACCTAGGGAGATACTTGTAATAATTGTTAGGGAAAACATGGAGTGTAGGAGGTAAGATGAGTGGCTTATACCTATTAGGAACTTTCCAAGGTACAAGAATATGTACATAGATTGTAAGATCATTCTTGATTATTTGAGATTTCTTGATTGGAAAATGATCATCATAAAATTCAAAAGAATGTTGCTCAAATGTGTAAGGAGATTTTATATGTACAATTTTCAAAGGAAAATAATTAAAAACTAATATAAGATCTTCTCTAAAATACAATATACATTGAAAAACCTTCTTGATAAGAAAAAATATGATGTCTTGGATAACAATCCAAGTTAGAAAGCCGATCTTCCCATATTGTTCTTTCAGGTTCATTCCTCCAGTGGAGTCTTGATTGTGAAATTGATTTGGAGTCGCCAGGTGGATGATTTTAACCTTTGTGTGTTTGATCACTGTCCACCATCATAGATCAGACCTGAACCTGTAAAATATTTCTGAAGAAAATGTTATTAATCCCCAATACAGTTGCCATTATGTTATCACTCATTATTTTCTCAAGGTTAAATAAAGAAATCAACAAGGTGACTACAAATATCTTTTGGAGATCAGGACCTAGCCTTCCTCATGCTCAGAGAGGGCTCTCTATTTATAATTTAACTTTGTTTTAGTTATGTGATTTTAGGCTAGATACAAATGTTCAAAAGATTTTTTATTTATTTGAGATTGGGTGGTGGGATCTACTTAGACAGATGGATAAAATGATGTCTTTTGGACCATTGGGTTATGGAGTCAAACAATAGGCAAGCAAAACTGGATTAAAACTCACTAATGGCAACTTTCAAAGGGCAAGATAGCAAAGTATTTTTCAGATCTTTAAGATAGAGGGGTGAAAGGGTTTCAGTCGGGGTGAGAGAGAAGTTAAGGGTTCTCAGGCCCAGATAATAAATGATGAAGGAAAGGGTAATTAAGAATCCTTTACCCTGGATATTCATGAAATCAATCTAAACCAAAGAGAAATTAAAAATTCTTTAATTTAAATATTAGAATAAAACATTAAAATGCATAACTATTAAGGCAGAGTGTAATTAAACAAGTTTTGAAGTAGTATTCCAGTTATAACATTTAGATTTGGAAAAACGTTAAATATTATGAATAACTTGGGAAAAATGACAACAACACATGAGAATACTTGTCTAAAAGTCCCTTAACACATGAATCCTTTGAAACGTCTGATCTTTATTCATCAATCCAGCTTGCTGGCTCAACAAATGATATAATGACCTTCTGGGTCTTCTGATAAAAAGGTCTATAGAAATGTATAGTAGAGTCCACCACAAAATACTTCAATTGAAGAAGTATTTATACAAATTCTAAACTGAAATATCTTGAAAAAATATCAAGATTGGTTTTACAAATATCTCAATCTGTTTTACATTAATAGAACTTAAATAAAGGAAACTCAAAACTTATGAATCTATTTGGCACTATATTTATGGATTGATGGTGACAAAGAGGATAAATTTGAATTTGATAGAAACTCTTAATTGATGATGAGGCTTCCAAGTCACTTACTACCTCCTTCCTTTCTGCATTATGCCCCATGAATTCTGTGAAATTAGGGTCCAGTGATACCTTTGTATATCTTAATCCGAGATAGATATGTAAAAATTGAAAGATGTTATTGTAGATAAGTATATTATTGAGATGAACATCTCTCACTTTCAAAAAATTTATCTCGTGCTATTCACAATATTCTCTTCAAAAAGATTTCAAAAACAAGACTTTGCACAGTCCAAAAAATAGGTTGTGAAGTAATACCTGCGTAAAAAGTGAGATAGATTTTTTAGATTGGCCTTTTAGGAACACAAACCTCCTCCAGTTTCTCAAAACGCATCTTGGATTGGCCACAATAGTTTCTGCACAATTATGACTTAAACAGGAAATTTCTGGAAAATGTACCATTTCTGTTTTGATTTCATCTTTCTTCACTTTGATTTTTCAATCTGATACACTTTTACTGGTACTCTTTCATCTGTAACACTTTTACTTTGATGACCTATCAATATCCATTACTGTGTTTTTAATTTTACTGTACATTTTAACTTTTTACTGTGTATTTCAACAGTAAATTATTTAGTTTTTTATATGTATGAGCATATGGTAATGGAAATTGATCAAATTTCCATATGTTTGATCAGTTTGTCTTTTGACTGTATGCTCTCTCTGGTTCCTTTGTTTTAACAGTCAATGTCTCTGTGTGAATGATTTCTCTCTCTATTCTGTGTATAACTGTTTTCTTCTTATGAATGAAGGTTTTTAAATAGATTTCCTTTCGAGTCTTGGAGTTAACAAGTTTTGTGACTAGTATCAAAACTATTTATCCAAGCTTTGGTCTTCTTCTAATTAACTGCAAAATACAACAATTTCTTAATAAAACACAGGTCTGGGAGGAGGTGATTGGAGGCTGTACTGAAACTAGGAAGAACTGTGGGCAGAGTCTAGAAGGTGTTCAGGAAGGAATCCATAGCGAAATCATGTCTCAGCGGCTCAGGGTGCCGTCGGAAGGGTTTTATAGGTTTCGCTGTGTAACTAAGTAAAAGGCATGAAAATGAGTGTTTTCAAGGTTTTAACAGGTAATGGCTAAATTGGCACGAAATTTTATATTATGAATAGTGAGTGGTTTTGGGTTTAGCGGGGAGGCGGTATCGGAGGCCATCACATCGCTTTATCAAGGAGGCGGTATTTGGCGAGTTTTCCCGATCTACCTTAACGCTTGACACGTAGCAGATGGGGGCTCAGGTAATACAACTTTATTGAGGGGGTAAAGGTCAGACATCAGGTGAACCTAATATGGCTGTGGACCATTGGATTTGGGTGTTGACAATCAGACAACAGTGAGGTGACAAATTTGCATGGATGAAATGGGTAGAGGTTTCAGGGGGGCTCATTGCTTTAATTCGTGGTGGTTTGGGATTATTTATGAGTTAAACATGGGATTAAATGATCAGACGGGGTTTAATGAAGGGATTATCATAACTTTACAGAGAAGTGGTGAGTTAAGAGGGTTTTGTCGAGGGTATGAGATAAAATTATAGTTTATAATTAAACTACGGGTTGGGGTATTATATACAAGATTTATTTATATATGGGAAAAGGTATATCAGGAGCTATATTATTATGTTAAAAATTAATATGAAATGAAATGATCGGAGTGAACATACCACTAAGCATAACGTAATATTTTTGCATTTTCTTCACATACACTTATACTTAGGATACAATATTTTTGTGGGTATTTTGAATGAAATGAAATCTAACAAGGGGTTGTTTACTTTTCATAGGCAAATGGAGTTTAACCATAGGAAAAGGGGTTTTATTAGGGTAATGAAGGGAAATGACTTTTATGAAGGGAATTTTAACACTTGATGTCCGTAAGTCATTAAGTCGAGGGTCCGGTCCCCCCAAAAGTTAGAGAAATGCTCTGAGCCTTTATGACTTGAAGGCTTTTTAGTACTAGAACATACTTGTGGATGGGGTAATTAGTAAGTATAGGGATGAAATGAATAAGGGGAAATCAATTGAATTAACTTGTAAACCTCTGCTTTTGCTTTCTTAATTGCTCATGCACATTGAAACATATGTTTAAGCATGATAAATGTGATTTTGAACAATTAACTTTATACTCCAGTAACCTTTCTTCTACTTACCCTAACATTTTTTCTTCACTTATTTCGGTGCATTTAAGCTAGTAGACCCTTTGCATTCCTTTTCTTTTATAAAATAAATTATCTACTTCTAACCTTATATCTTCCAAGGGCTCATACTAAACTGATGAGCTCCTTTTATTTTCTCTAACTATCTAATGATCTGTCAAGATTAAGTTGTTTGGTCAGATTTTATTCTCTAACTATAAACATAAAATTCAAAGCATGAAATAGTCAAGATTAAGCAGTTTGAATACTACGGTTTGTGGCATGTATGATAAGCTACATACAACCATTATTTGCAGAAGAAGTAAAATAGTAGTGGCATTTAGACCTGCACACTTTCATGATCTGTTTTTGTGTTTGGGGTTCATATATTTTCATTTTCTGATCTTTTCTTATTCTTTTTGTCCTTTGATATTTCTTTTAGGACACACCCTATTTACATTTTTTAATTTTTAATATGGAGAAAATTTGCAGAAAGCAAAGGTATGTATAATATTACAAGGCTTAACCTTAGTCAATTCAAAATTATGAATCCTATCATTATAGGACTCTAACAGGCCTAAAAAAGTGGCTTAAATTCCTGGTTCGTTGGCATAGAACTGGCAACTTTGGTCTTTGGTCGATGGTAGGAAAGCCTATGAGGGTGAATTTGGGTTTTTCGTCACTCCCTTGCCCATATCATGAGAGAGACTGTGGCCTAATATATCTAGAACAACAGTTGGACCTAGGAACAGATCGTCTGAGTGGATACCATGTCTTCTCTGGATTTTGAAGCAGATGTTGGATGACTGTGTGTGATGTTTCTATCGATTCCACTTCCTTAAGGTTACATAGGAGGTCAAATCTAATCATGGTAGTCTGTCATCTCATGTTTACCCCATTTGGCATGGTTACTTTGGTAAATGTGGGAGGAGGGTGTTAGAGAGTGGTATCAGAGCATGGTTCAACTCTCAGAATGGGTGGGTAGTGTTTGTTGGACATGAATGCATGTTAGTTACATGTGTGTCTCTTACACTTTCATTTCATGCACTTGCTGCATTGGCTTGATTATTTATTATGTTTGTATTATGGTTCTTATGGAGAATTTGATATTGATTTCCTGAAATGTATTTGTCATTGATTACAAGAATTAATCACTTATGTTCGACTACATGCATTTATGCGTATGTGTAGTTGATTAGGCATTGCTTATGCATGTTGTTGGTTTCATGCCGAAATGTGTACAATGGAGTAATGGTTGTTGTCATGCATGAGGTCATAGCATGCATTATTAATATGCCCTTGCACGGATGACTATACCATAGCTAGAGTGATTTTTATGTGTTGATACATACATACATACATACATACATACATACATACATACATACATACATATATATATATATATATATATTCTGTTATGATTAAGTTATACATGTATCACACTAATTTGGTGATCTGGCAGACAAGGTATCCACCCCGAGCTATACTAAGGTATGTTGATTTATTGTGATTTGGTTTATCTGACATATTATGTATTGCATGAAGAAATATCAAATGGCTAACAAGATGGTTGACTACAAATATTTTCCCCATGAATCGGAAGAGTAGTACGTTGTTGGGAATCCTTCCAATTTGGCAATTACATTGATAATTTTGAAGGAAGAGATAAGGAGTTGTAAGGAAGCTAATGATTAGATCATATAGGCACAAGAGAAGCAATAAGAGGTTAATGTTATACTTCTTCAGAGTTTGTCAGAGTTGCAGCGAAAAGGGCCACTCCAGATCAACCATGGACATGGGAATGGAACTAATGGGGCATATGGTAGTGGGTATCTTGATAGACACAGGTCAGATAGATCTGACATAATATGAGATGATAGGTTGTTGGAAACTCCAGATAGGAGGGGCGAAGAGTATAGGTACTATTCTAGTTCTGGTTCTAATGGACTTCATGATCGTCATCGCTATCATCCTTATAGAAGGAATGATAAGGGATACATGCCAGATGAATTCAAGAAAGAAAAACTACCTTAATTTGATGGAAATGTGAAGAAGCCAGAAGAGTAGAGGCTTGGATACTCTAGATGAAAAAATTCTTTGAGTTGAATGAGCACACAGATAACATGAAGGCAAAAATAACTATCTTCAGATTTGAAGGTAAAGTAGACATCTGGTGGGAAGATATTAAGCGGGTTAGAGACATTAGGATAGATGACTTGAGTTGGTGGGAATTGAAGAGGCTCTTCAGGAAGAAATACTTGTCAGAAAGATACTACAATAGTAAGGCTAAAGAATTCTATGAGCTCTAGATGGGATCAATGGCAGATGAGGAGTACACAACCAAGTTTTTGGAGCTATTCGGGTATCTACCATATCTTACTGATGAGAAGGCTAAAGTTCATAGATTTTTCAATGGTTTACCATTAGCATTTAGAGATCAGATTGAGTATGATGAGCCTTGGTCACTTGAGGAAGTCATTGGGAAATTGAAGCATTGTTGTGACCAGTCAAAGCATAAGAATGAACCTCATCATGGATGGAAGGGAGAAGACAAAGGTAGAGGTAAATGACAACCTAAGAGAACAAGGCATTAGAATGCATATGGGAAAGAAAATATGGAACTACAAAAGAGATTAATGCAACTATATAGGGACATGGATCACAACAACAGCAACAACAACATAGACGTGAAGGCACTAGTCAGTTGGAGTGTTGTGCATGTGGTGAGGAACACCTTAGGAGAGATTGTCCACAACATTAAGGTGGAAGGCCTAAGATATACAGTGCACAAGAGGCAGGGACTATTGGGGATGTTGGTTAGAGTATTCGACGTATCTATGCAGCAATAGACAACAGACAGACAAAACACAAGCCATATTTCGATGAGATGGATGGTAAGATTTGTGATGAAGTTATTTCTATTTTGATAGAACCTCGATCTAATTATAGCCATGTTATTCCTGAATTTGTGGATAAGTGTTGTTTGAGTAAGGAATTTCATATAGAATCTTGGTTAGTGAAGTTGGCTATAGGTTCAATGAAGTGAGTTCATCATTGGGTAAGAGCTTGCACATTTGATTTGAATGGCAACACATACAAATGTGTTACCGTTGGGATCATACAATATGTTGTTTGGCATGGATTGGTTCTATCTTCATAGAACCAAGGTATACTGCTATGACAAATTCATTGAGTGTTTTGATGAGAATGGGAAACTAAGAGTCTTACAGGGTAAGAAGAAAGCCACATAAGTTAGGATGGTGATAGCTATGCAAGAAAAGTGTAGCTACAAAAAAGGGTGCAAGCTATTTAAAGTACACATTTCTAGTGATAAGGGTAAGGAGGTTGGGGATGCAGATGTGTTGAATAAGTATCTAGTTTTTCAGTAGTTTCAGTATGTATTCCCTAAGAACATTACAAAGTTTCCACCTCATAAGGAGGAATTTTCTATTGAGTTAGTGCCAGGGGCAACTCCAACATCGAAAACACCTTATAGGATGAGCACACATGAGCTGGTTGATTTAAAGTTGTAGTTAAACAAAATGTTGGATAAGGGATACATTAGGCCAAATGTATCATCTTGGGGCATGCCCTTCTTGTTTGTGAGAAATAAAGATGGTAATCTCAAATTATGCATTGATTACAGGCAATTGAACAAAATGGCTATCAAGAACAAGCACCCTTTACCAAGGATTGATAATTTGTTTGATCACTTGAAAGTTGCAATAGTGTTCTCAAAGATCGACTTGAGATCCGGATACCATCAGCTACGCATAAAAGAGAAGGAAATTTACAAGACTACACTCAGGACTAGGTATGGGGATTACAAGTTTGTTGTTTTATATTTGACTTAAATAATGCTCCAGCTACATTCATGTGCTGGATTAATGGTGTGTTGCATCCATATTTGGATAAGTTTTTTATTGTGTTCATTGATGATATACTGGTATATTCTAAAAATGAGGAAGAGCAAGTCGAGCATTTAGTAGCAGTGTTGAGGTTGTTTAGAAAACATCAGTTCTATGTTAAGCTCAATAAGTGTAGTTTCTTTTAGACTAAGGTACACTACTTGGGACATTTTGTCTCCAAGGAGGGAATTGCAATAGATCCAAAGAAGATGAGGGCCATCATGGAGTGGGTATCTCCTAAGAGTGTCGATAAGGTAAGATCTTTCATCGGCCTGGTAGGCTATTACAGGAGGTTCATTAGGAACTTCTCATAGATTTCTTATCCCATTAGATCATTGTAAAGGAAACGTAAGAAGTTCTAATGGAAAGAGGACTACAAGGCTAGGTTTGAGAAACTTAAGCAGTGATTGACACATGCACCAGTGTTACAAATTGTAGATATGGACAAAGAGTTTGTGGTATGGACAGATGCTTGCAAGAGAGGACTTGGTGGAGTCCTTATGCAAGATGGATGGGTGGTGTGCTATGAGTCCCATAAACTAAATGAGCATGAAAAGAACTACCCGACACATGATCTTGAGTTAGCAATGATCATACATGCATTGAAGACATGGAGACACTATCTTCCTGGAAGGAGGTTTGTACTTATGAGTGATCATAATGGGTTGAGGTATTTATTTGATCCGCGGAATCTAAATGCCAGGCAGGCTAGATGGTTGGTAACGATCAGTGAGTATTATTTCAATATTGGGTAAATCAAAGGTAAAGAGAACAAGGTGGCAAACACTCTCAACAGACAGGTGTAGGTACATCACTTAGTAGCTATGAGCTCCTATGGGATGAAATTATAGGATAGGATCTTCCAGGCACATCAGCAGGATGTCAAGTATATGGATATTGTGCACAAGTTGTAGCAAGGTGTTGGTACATGTACAAGTGATATTATAGGTACAAGTATAGGTACATGTAGTGGTATAGGTACATGTGGTAGTACAAGTACATGAACAAGTACAGGTATAGGTACAACCATAGGTACACAAGGTATGAATTATTATCTTACAATGGATGGATTGGTTAGGTTCTGAGATAGGATATCTATGCTAGATAACAGTGAGCTCAAGAAGGTGATCTTGATGGAGTTTCATGCAAAACTTTATTCAAGTCACCAAAGTTATCAGAAGACATTGACAATGGTAAAGAGATTCTACTATTTGACGAATTTGAAGAGGGATGTAGTAGAGTTTGTGGCAAGGTGTTTCTATTGTCAGCTAGTGAAAGAAAAGGGTAAAAATCCACATGGACTACTATGGATGATCATGATTCCAGAGTGGAAATGGGAGGTTATGTCCACGGACTTCATCATAGGGTTTCCAAAGACAGTGAAACAACATGATTCCATCATGGTCATTATGGATATGTTAACAAAGTTTGCACACTTCATTCTAGTGAAGTCTACATTCTTAGCTAGTGATGTGGCACAAGTATTCATAAGAGATGTAGTTAGACTTCACAGTGTTCCAAAGAATATTGTGTCAGACATGGATGAGAAGTTCACTTCTAAGTTTTGGAAGGAGTTATTTGCAGGTTTGGGCATAGAGATGGCCTTCAATACGTCTTATCATCCACAAAACGATGGAAAGATAGAGAGGGCCATCCGGATATTGGAGGACATGTTGAGGATGTATGTGATGAATAAATAGTGGAAGTGGGAAGAGAATCTCCCTTTGGAAGAGTTTTCATACAACAATGGTTATCAGGATTCATTCAGGATGAGTCCTTTTGAGGCATTGTATGGGTGAAGTTGTAACATTCCTATCAGTTGGAGTGATCCATTTAGTAGAGTATTGATTGGACCAGATATGTTGGTGGACATGGAACAAGAAATGCAGGTGATCAAGAAGAATCTAAAGGAAAAACAAGATAGGCAAAAGATTTATGTAGATAGGAACAGGTTGTTCAATTAGTTCCAAGTCGAGAAATAGGTGTACTTGCGGATCAAATTGAAGAAGAGCTCCTTGCAGATTAGATCATGTGTTAAGGTGGAAACACAATTTTGTGGACCCTTTAGTATCATTGAGAGGATTGGGCCAGTAGCCTATCGACTTGCACTTCCTCCGACAGTGAAATTACATGATGTTTTCCATGTGTCTTTGCTTAAGAAGTATTTTCAGGATGTTGATCATGTGATTGATTATTTTGTATTGTAGGTGGAACCAGATGGAGAATTCTAGCCAGAGCCTTAGTGTATATTGTAGAAAAAGGTACTCATGCTCCACAACCGAGTAATCAAGCAAGTTAAAGTGAAATGGAAACACTTTGGTCCCAATGAAGCTACATGGGAGATGGCAGATCAAATGCGAGCTATGTATCCTTTTGTATTTTCTGGTTGAGCGAAAGAAACTTTGATATGGTGGTTTGGTATATGCTTTATGGTGGTTGGTATATGCTTTATGTTGGTTTGACATATGCTTTATGGTGGTATGAAATATTATTTATGATCGTTTGGTATATGCTATATGATGTTTTGATATAGCTAAGATATGGTGTTTAGTATATATTTTGATATATGCTTTGGTATATATTTTTGGTAATGTTGTTATATGTACACATGTATATGGAAGTAAATACCGCCATGTGGTATGGGTGTTATGTCATTATGATTATGCTGTCATGTTACTATGTTATCATCTAGTTATGTCATTCTAATGTTATGATGTCATGTGGGTTGGTACTGAGCAGGATGATCATTGTAAATATCGTAATGAGTTGTGTTATAAAGCTCCACTATGCAGTATGTTATCATGTTGTCATGATGTTTTGTTTTGAGGAGATCTTTCATTGTAAATACTACATCGAGTTGTGTTATAAACCTCCATGAGAAATATGTCTTCTTTCAGTAGGTTGCTGAAGTATATGTGTGATTGAACACCGAGGATAGTGTCCCTCAAGGGGGAGGATCCTATAATAGCCTTGGTAAAATTTCCATGTAATAAAAATTAAAAACAATAACCACAGTTTATGAGATACTTATTCCAAGATCAATGTTGGGAAAGACATCCTAGGGGGTGTTAATTTCATTTTTTATGGCTAAGGAAATTGGCAAAGGCAATGGCTAAAGCTTTGGAAACTCAAAATAGAAATTTTGGCAGATTTATTTATGAAAATAATGGAAATTAGGAGAAAAGGAAGGTGAAAGGTCACAGGTTGCATGTGAGGAGGAAAATTAAGGAAAATAATGGAGAATAATAAAAGTAGAGGACTCATTCATAAAAAGGTTTCTAAGGATCAGTTGGTAACATTTTGTCAGTTGATTTTTGAAGTTCCCTCATTATTCTCTCTCTCTCTCTCTCTCACTCTTGGACACTTAGAGTTTTTAGGATCACTTTGGCATTGGATTAAGAAAGGCAAAGAAGGCAAGAGGAAGCAAAAATCAAGCAGGGAAAGGTAGGATCAAGTAGTTACAATAGGCTCCATTTCAGGTATCGACTTGCATGTGTATTTTCCTTGCTAAATTTGGAATGCATGGGATTTCATGTGGTTCGTTTCTACCATGGCATGGGCTTTTTCAGGTGTGATAGTATTTTTAGCATAACCTTGCCATTTCTTGATAGCTTTGATGAGAAGGGTTCTCTCATTCAGTTTATGTGGGATGGATAGATTGGATTCGAAATTGAGTTGGGTGGATATCCGAATTCGCAAACACATGGTTTGAGTGGCCGCTAAACCAGACTAAGGATCACGAAGCCACTAGCCTAGTAACCCCTTAACTTGACTTTGGGTTATGGTAAAGCAAGATTATGTGCATCGGTGGGCCTAGGAATTATTTCTGGTGAATGACGGGATATACGATAAAGCTAACATGTGGATTTTCTCTCTGTTGGGCCTAGTGGCCTTGGGATGGGATGCATAGTAGAACCTAGAGAATATGTCTTAGTGTAGGGCCTAGTGATCCCTGAATTGGTCTATGGATGCACGGTAAAGCCTGAGAGACTAAGAGGCACTCAAATTCCTCATGGTGTAGGCAGAGAACTCTGGTGGCATCCATGTTGATTGGTGTTTTTGGTGTGTTCTATGAGTCCCAGATTCATGCTTGGAATATGGCATGAGGCTGATTGGCTAAAGAGAGACTTGACTCGGCGAATCTATGGTAGGGTGGAACATGGTAGTCCCATCTTTAATTGGTTCATTGCTTTCATTAATGAGAAATTCATTCTCTTGATTTTCATATGTAAATCTATTGATGTATATGTGGATTTTGATGGCTGATATGTTTATGGTATTTATGTTACTATTATGCTGGTTATATGTATATTTTATGACAACACCTATATAGGGCTCTCATCATGTTTTTACTTGTACATGAATGGATAATATTTCTGTGACCTAATAGATGATAGTGCAACAAATGACATGAGAGAAAAATGGTTCATAGCAATTCTCAGATAAGTATGAGATCCCTACACTTAATTTTTTTGTTTACACATATATGTTACATGTTGATGATATGTTTGACGAAATATTTGTCATGGCTAGTAGGGCTCAGGTTATGGTCTTGTTCATCTTATTGGTTTTGCATCACTGTTTCCCTGTACTTTTAGTGATTTCAAGCTATCACTCCATTCTAGGCAGTGCCTTCGGCTTTGGGCCTAAAAAGGTAGCTTAAATCTTGGGTTCGATGGCAGAAAATTGGCAACTTGGGTCTCTGGTCGCTGGAAGGAAAGCCTGTGAGAGCGACTTTGAGTTTCTGGTCACTCCGTTGCACATAACATTAGAGCGACTATGGCCTAAGAGATCTAGAACAACAGTGGGACCCAGGGACAGGTTGTTTAAGTGGTTGCCATGTCTTTTGAGGATTCTAAAGCTAATGTTGGATGATTATGTGTGATGTTTCGGTCGATTCCACTTCCTTAAGGTTACATAGGAGGTTAAATCTTATCATAGTAGCCTCTCATCTCATGTTTACCCCAGTTGGCATGGTTAATTGGTTAGATGTGGGAGGAGGGTGTTACAGATTTAATATATTAATATATTAATTTAGCATATTAGATCTATAATATAGAATATATTAAGTTGATTCCTACGGCGTGTATCAACCAACTTTATTAATGTGGTTGTGCTAGTTATAATGAGTGATGAAGTTGTTAAAATTTTTGTTTTAATTTAAAAAATGTAAAAATAGTGGATAACATTCATTTTTTTTATGTTAATCATAAAATATCTGTAAATGGATCCTAGAATGAAAATAATTTGTGTGATTCGTTGTCTAAGTTTATATATTTATAGTTTATTTCATAAATTGCGATGTTTTTAACTTTCATCTAATTAATAAATATTTTTATTCTCTTTTGGCAATTTTATGGTCAAATTTATTGAAATTTAATAGAGATGTTTTAAAATTATAAATTTGGGTTGATACTTTCATGATAATTTAATAATCATAATAAATATAAAATTTAATATAACATAAAAATTATAATTTAATATTCATGATTATTAATAATTAATAATATTAAATTTTAATATAAAGACAATAAATATAATTTCATAGATAAAAATTTATTTGTTATTTGATAATTCAATAATCATGATAAACAAGGGGAATAGTGGAAATGCAACATAGTCCCTTCTTATATTGCTAATTAATTGATCAAACATTGTGTGGAGTGTAGAGAAAACTCTGCAGAGTAAAATATCTCGACACAGAACTCTATGTACAATAAAGTCTCTTCACACATAACTCTCTACACAATGAAATGTTTTTGCACATAGCTCTCCACACAATGAAAGCTCTCTGCACAAATCATACCATTAATTAATTGATTAAAGGCTATATACTCTATAGAATGAAATCTCTCCTCACTAGACACTCCTCATTATAAAATCTCTTGGCATAGTGAAAGCTTATTACATATTCCACACAATGAAATCTCTTCACACATAACTCTCCATACAATGTAATATTCTCACACAAAACTCTTAATGGAAAGCTCTCCACAATGAAATATCTCCTCACAGATCTCTCTACACAATGAAATATCTTCGTACAAAGAACTATCACTAATTAATAGATTAGAGGTTATGTTCTTAACACAATGGAATCTTTCCAGACGAGACACTTCGCATAATAAAATCTCTCCATGTAGTGAAATCCCTTCCCACAAAAAATTCCACATAATGAAAGAAATAGTGAACAAAGTTAATTAATTGAATTGTATGTCCTTGGAGAAATCAGATACATGAAGAAATTTCAACGATCAATTCTATGTCCTTAGCTAGAATGATATCCATTCACAATATTCCATATGGAGTTTGCTAAATGAGAGTTACCCATCGCATTCTATTTAAAAAAAATTTAGTAATGGCTTAATGATAACATTGTGTCCATCTACATTATTTTACATGCAATTTTCTAAACGATAATTAACCATTGATCCTACAATGTGGATGCGAAGGACAACTATTTCTACATAGCTTCCGCACTCTATGTAGTACTTGTAATATTTTAATACTAAATGAATGGATATCTCTATTATGGAATTGCATAAAACAACATTGTTTATGAAATACATATGTACAATGAAAGTTATCGACAAATTTTTTTACCATTAATTAATTGATTAAAGGTTGTGTATTATGCATAGTAAAGGCTAATGAAAGTTGTTTGCATAGAGAAAGCTCTCTGCATAGTCAAATCTCTTCACACAAAACATTTTCCACATAGAAAGAAATATTCAATCAAACTAATTAATTGATTTTCATGTTGTTTATGAAATCAGATGCATGAAGCAATTTCATAATAAATTCCATGTCCTTAGTTAGAGATGAATCCATTCACAATACTCCATGCAAAATTTGCTAAATAGTAGTTATGTATCACTATACAGTTCTTTGTGAAGAGCACTTTCATTGCAAGATTTAATCATTTTATTAGCAAATTCCTAAGAATCAAAGAACATGATTCTACCAGGGTGCGAAAAAATCACTATTTCTGCAAATTCTTATTCGGTCTCCAAGAGGTGTTCATTGAAATGTATGCTTATGCGGAGAGCTTTGTGCAAAGAGAATTAACTATGATGAGAGATTTCATTGTACAAAGTTTTGTCTACACTCTACACAACCTTTACTCAATTGAAAAGCGATATTTGGAATACAAAGATATGGATTATTTATTATTAAAATATTACAAATAATATGGTACAGGTCCACCACATGTTTGGCTGTTATTTCAAATAGTGGTATACATAACACTATTCGCAATATGAACATATGGATTATTTAATATTAAAATATTAGCAATAATACGTATACGCGAGTGCGAAACATCACAACACATTTCTATGGAGAAATTTGTAGCAAGAGCTTTCATTGTGGGAGAACAACTTTTAATCAATTAATTTGCTAAACGATGCTTTCTCATTGCTTAGAAGTATAAATATTTCACCATGAAATTCCTATGAAATGGCTATGCACATGCAGAGGAGAGATAATTCCATATCGCTTTCGCACTTTATGTAGTATTCGTAATATTTTTATACTAAATAATGCATATCTCCATTATGGTAGAGTAAAGTGATGTGCATAGAGAAATATGTGTGGCAGAATCTTAGTTCACTATTTATGACATTTCTCCACATAATTAAATCTATTTGCACAAGATCTCTATTCGCACATAATTTTGCACACAATGAAAGCTCTCCCCATAAATCTCTCTTCTTGGTGAAAGGTCTTCGCATAAGACATAATTAGTCAATGAAGATAATTCATTGATTGAAAGTTGTGCAAACTGTAGAAAAACGCGGCAGAATCAAATCTTGTCTCATTTGACACTACATGATTTACATTTCATTCGAGAAATCAAATGCGTGAAGTAATTTCTCAGTCAGCAAAACCTTCAATAATCAATTCTATTTTTAGTCAAGGGACTGACTAAAATAGGAATCCATCCTGAACTGCTAAAAATAGAAGTTCTATTTTTAGTACTTCCTTTTTTCATTCCCTGTTCCCCAATCCAGCGCTGGTACCGAAACTGCTATTTTTCACACTTCTATTTTTAGCATTTCTTGTTACCATTTTCAACACTCCCTCTCAATAAGAAAGGTATTCAACTTGAACCCAATCTTGTACCTCTGTGTTGGACTTATGAGACAAGTGTTGTCCTTGATGGCAAATCACTCAGATGATAAATTATTGTGCAGTAAAGTTATTTTCAAGTTCACCGAATTTTATGCATAGAAAAGTTTATTTCATGTAGAGAAAAGTTCACGGAATTTTATGCAGAGAAAAGTTTATTTCATGTAGAGAAAATTTCACGGAATTTTATGCAGAGAAAAGTTTATTTCATGTAGAGAAAAGTTCACGGGGATTTTTATGCAGAGAAAGTTTTTTCATTGGAGAAGTTCATGCACTTTCATGGTTGGTTCATGGTATTAGTCTAACAGTTTTTGATCCTATGGTTTTGGTTCGTGGTATTGCATCCAAAAGTGTTGATCTCATGCACTTTCATGGTTGGTTCATGGTATTAGTCTGACAGTTTTTGATCCTATGGTTTTGGTCCGTGGTAATGCATCCAAAAGTGTTGCTCCCAAGTATTAGGTTCATGGTAATGTGTTATTATGGTTTTGGACCATGGTATTGTGAAGGGCCTATGACTATAAAAGAGGAAGGAGATCATTTAGCAAAGCATCATCTGAATTATTGAATATCTAATAAAGTGCTAGATTTGGAATACTATGATTGGGTTATGGTGCAGATCTAGATCTGAGCTAAAGAGGGATCTCACCGGTTGATGGAGAACAAGATCTAAGGATAGATCGGGATCAAATGGTTTGAAATGAACTATCTCTATATATTTGATTATGCTTATTCTAGATCTGTATACTGACTCTTGTAATGATCTAATCTGGGTATAACTTAAGTTTGAAATCGCTGCAAGTCATGTTTGAATATTTGTAGATCTGTACGTGGGTTGGCTTTGGTGTAAGCGCGTATGTATGCAGGTTTGGTTCATTGTAGTAGCATATAAAATTTGAGCTATGATATTTGAAGTCACTGGTGGTTCTGGTTGTTGATGGGTTCTGATGACAATTTAAAGGTGTTAGTATTCTGCATATCCTGTTTGGTTGATTGCGTTTAGCTTGAGTATTGATGGATGAGAACTAATATTGGATCAGGATCATAATGACTCATATTTATGTGATCTGATGGACTAGATCTGGGTGCTAACACATATATTATCCTTGTATATGTATTGATCTAGTATTTGGGTGATTCAGAAGATTGATTGATTATGTGCTTCAATGATATTAATGGTTCCAGTCTGAAAATATAAGAAATGTGGTACCTAGACGAGAGAAGATTGTAGGTCAACGCCTACGTACTAGTATGTTAGCTAGTACAAGAAATATGGGGATTGTATCTCCCTTCGAGGAGAGACTAGAGAACGAGAGAGGGTTGTAGCTCTCTGTAGGTAGAAGCCTACGTACTGGTATAAGACTGCACCAGTACAAAAATATTGTAAAAGGATTTTCTTATTAAGAAGAAGATTGAGATGACTTGCAGCAGGTGGTTTTCTCCCACATTTGGTTTCCACCTTATATCATGGTGTTCATGTGTGTGGCTTATGTGTGATGATCTGCTCTATTTTACTGCACCTGCTTACTATTAATATGGTTGATAATGTTCTAATGCACTCATTAAGGATCAACTAACTGAATCATAAGAAGTTGTGGATGTAGCATATATGAACCTGAATATGGAAATGAAATTTTTTTATTGATGTGATAATACTGATTCACCCCCCCTCTTAGTATTATTTCCAACAATTGGTATTAGAGAAGTTCCTTTTGTAGAAGCTTGATCGCTTGAAGGAGATCCGTGGAACGATGGGAAAGAAGCTTAAGAAGAAAGCACATAAGTAGAAGAAGACATCTCAGAAGAAATATGACAGTGGGAGTATCGATTGGGGATTAGGTTTAAGAAGCTCTTCAGATTCAGAATTAGATTTAGAATCATTTTAGAATGAATATGAACTATCACGTATGAATTTTCTATCATATGATGTTCCAGCTATCTATCCATTTCGAAAAGATGAAAGTGATAGCGAAACAACTGAATTTGCTCTTATGGGTGAACAAGAAAGATATCAAATAGAGGCAGAATTTAAAAGGCTTTCAGACAAAATCAGAGATCAACAAGATCTATTGAAAAAAAGGGAATGTGACTTCAAAGAAGAAGCTACCAAACGAAAAGCCCAACTAGAAGAAGGAAACAAGGTAAGGAAGTTATTCAAGGACAAATATCAAAAGCTGCATGATGAAGTAACATCATTAAGAGATGAAGTCAATGAAAGAAGCACAACCATCAAGAAACTTAGAGATAGATCTAGTTACTATGAAAGTCATGAAGCAACGATCCGCTCGCTAAAAGAAGATCTTGAAGAATCAAAGAAGCAGAATATAGATATACTCCAAGCTATTTAAAAACAAGGACACGAAGTCATCAATTTAAAATCTCAGCTGGAATGTGCCTTCAGAATTTGTCAAATGTAGTAGGATCTGAATGAAGAACAAGAAAAGGAGATACTCAAACTAAGGCAACAAATGGAAGAAGGAAGAAAGTCTGAAGAAATCTGGCAGAAGCAATGTTTGGAAAAGGATGAACAACTTCAGGTTGAGGTAAATATCTTGAAAGGTAAATTAGAAGATAAGGATAAGCTTTTATGATTTCAAGATAGTACTAAGGTCTTGGATGATATTCTTAACAGTCAAAGGTCTCCTGCTATCCAAACTGGTCTTGGTTTTCATGAATCTATTGAAGGTGAATCTAGTTCACAAAGTAAGACAAGGGACTCGACTGCAAAATCTGAAATGCTCAATACGGAGATAAAAGGTCAATCTCATCATCAACCAAGGAAAGAAATTCTTCAAAGAAAATCTTCTACTCCTATGAAGAATGTTGAATGTTATGTATGTCATAATCTTGGTCATGTTGCAGCCAATTGTAGAAGAAGAAGGTTTCAAGACCATCATGCAGAAAGATCATCTCATTCAAGGTACTTTAATGGATATTGCTTTGTTTGAAATATGTTTGGTCACAGAGCTGTTGATTGCTATAGAAGAAATATGAGACATGTAAGATGTTATAGATGTAACAAGCTTGGACATATAGCTAAGGAATGCAGGAACAAAGTATGGGCACCATACCAAAAGGAGAAAACATCATCATCACACTTGAAGGTGTGGAAGAGGAGAGAAGTACAGTCAGAAAGAGGCGGGACAACACAACATATAGACATAACAGAATTAGAGGGAGCTGGAAGTATAAAACTTCAGTGTCCTAAATCTCATACGCAAGTTTCTTAAAGATAAGTCACGTATATACGCGATTTGGTTATGGCATAGTCGCGTATATGATTGTTTGAGGAAAGATAGTAGGGAGAGGTTCAGGAAAAGGATCAACTATGATTTGGTTTATTTGCGCTATTTGATAATGGTTACAGTTTGCTAATGATGTGTGGAAATGACTTGATGTTTAGAAGTGTTTTGTTTCTAACTTGATAATGATGATGACTTGATACTTCTTGCTGATATGCATGATCAGATCTGACAGTAAACAAGATGGCACAGGTTTAGGGAGCATATGCTTTTAATGCATTGTTGGCATTATGGTTAATAGTCCTTGGTGATGATGCTTATATGGAAAAATGATTCATCTTGCTATGATATGGTTATGAGTTGTTCAGATGATTCTTGGGGTTACATAGTTGATATCTAGATCAGATTTGTGGTTGATTCTCTAATGGTGCTTACATGGCGATCTTCATAAGGATAAGTAGAAGTACATAGCTTGAATTCACTTGATGATGAGTCACTCATATGTTGTTGTCGCCATATGGATAAAGATCATATATCACAATTATGATGCCGGATTCCTATTGTTCTTAGCACACATATGGATGAGGATTGTTGGATGGATACATGGATGATTATTCAAAGTTCCATTGTTGGAGATATGATGATGATGAGTTTTTACCTATATGATGATACATTGTTTCATACATATGTTGATTGATGCATATATTCCCAATTGATGATACTTGGTCCATGCAGATATGGATGACTATGGTGTTTCTCACATATGATAGAATGATTCTGTATATACAGAATTCTATTCAAAAGGATGAGTTGATAGAGACATACCTTGATGATTCATGCACTAATACAAGTTGCTGGTGACAAATGCTATGGAGCAGATAATACAGTGTCATTGCTGATGTTTATCATGATCTTATTTAGGTGTTTGGTCTCTGTTATAAATTTCATGTAAAGTTCATATCGAAACTCATGATGTAATAGTGTGTCTCTATCTATTTTAGTCATTTGATGAAATATTTTAGTCAAATCAAGGTCATGTAATGACCTATCTTGGTTTCCCTACTATGCCTGGGATGAAGATGTAATGTTCTTGTTTATCATGATGTATCCCCACTTGGTTGGTTGGATGAGTCAATCCCCACTTGGTTGGTTGGATGAGTCAATCCCCACTTGGTTGGGAAATGGATGTATGTATGAGTCCTTGGTGATAGGAAGGTCATTTATGATAGAGTCATGTTCTTCTTGTAAAACATCTTTTTACAGAGCTTGCTTATATTCAGGGGGAGCATGAACAACACACTTTAGCAGAGTAGAGACTTCAGCATGTACTCAGAGGAAGCATGAACAGAGTGGTACACCTTGGCATATACAAAGGGGGAGCTCATTCAGAGATTTCAGCAGGTACTCAGGGGGAGTATGGACAACGGAATGTTTATCTAAGAAAGAGAATATCTTGGTTTGCCCTTTGCCCTTGATGTCAAAGGGGGAGAGTGATTTGGTGTTGTTGCCATCAAGTGCGAAGGGGGAGATTGTTGGCATTATGATGCATGTGTTGTACTTGATGGAAACCCACTCATAGAGGATCATCTCACTTAGTTATAACTAGATGAATCTTCAAGAAGAGATATCAGATGTGACTGAATGCCTGGGGTGGAGGACAACTCAAAGGAATCAGATGATAGTTCCACGTGTGACAAGTTAGCTTTTCCATCAAGTACAAAGGGGGAGATTGTTGGCAATATGAGACAAGTGTTGTCCTTGATGGAAAATCACTCAGATGATAAATTATAGTGCAGCAAAGTTATTTTCAAGTTCATGAAATTTTATGCAGAGAAAAGTTTATTTCATGTAGAGAAAAGTTCATGGAATTTTATGCAGAGAAACGTTTATTTCATGTAGAGAAACGTTCACGGAATTTTATGCAGAGAAAAGTTTATTTCATGTAGAGAAAAGTTCACGGAATTTTATGCAGAGAAAAGTTTAATTCAGGTGGAGAAAAGTTCACTCACTTTCATGGTTGGTTCATGGTATTAGTCCAATAGTTTTTGATCCTATGGTTTTGCTCTGTGGTATTGCATCCAAAAGTGTTGATCTCACACACTTTCATGGTTGGTTCATGGTATTAGTCCGATAGTTTTTGATCCTATGGTTTTGGTCCGTGGTATTGCATCCAAAAGTGCTGATCCCAAGTATTGGGTTCATGGTATTGTGTTATTATGGTTTTGGACCGTGGTATTGTGAAAAGCCTATGACTATAAAAGAGGAAGGAGATCATTTGGCAAAGCATCACTTGAATTATTGAATATATGATAAAGTGCTAGATCTGGATCTGAGCTAAAGAGGGATCTCACCGGTTGATGGAGAACAAGATCTAAGGATAGATCGGGATCAAATGGTTTGAAATGAACTATCTCTATATATTTGATTTTTCTTATTCTAGATCTGTATACTGACTCTTGTAATGATCTGATCTAGGTATAACTTAAGTTTGAAATCACTGCAAGTCATGTTTGAATATTTATAGATCTGTACGTGGGTTGGCTTTGGTGTAAGCGTGTATGTATGAAGGTTTGGTTCATTGTAGTAGCGTATACAATTTGAGCTATGATATTTGAAGTCACAGGTGGTTCTGGTTGTTGATGGGTTCTGATGACAGTTTAAAGGTGTCAATATTCTGCATATCCTATTTGGTTGATTGTGTTTAGCTTTAGTATTGATGGATGAGAACTAATATTGGATCAGTATCATAATGACTCATATTTATGTGATTTGATGGACTAGATCTAGGTGCTAACACATATATTATCCTTGTATATGTATTGATCTGGTGTTTGGGTGATTCAAAAGGTTGATTGATTATGTTCTTCAATGATATGAATGGGTCTGGTATGAAAATTGGATGAAACGTGGCCTTTTAGATTGTGGTGCGCTTCAGCAGTATCCAGTCTGAAAATGTGTGAAACGTGGTACCTGGAGGAGAGAAGATTGTAGGTCGGCACCTACGTACTAGTATCTTAGCTAGTACAAGAACTATGGGGGTTGTAGCTCCCTTCTAGGAGAGACTGGAGAACAAGAGAGGGTTGTAGCTCTCTGCAGGTAGAAGCCTATGTACTGGTATAAGACTGCACCAATACAGAAATACTGTAAAAGGATTTTCTTATTAAGAAGAAGATTGATATGACTTGCAGCAAGTGGTTTTCTCCCACATTGGGTTTCCACCTTATATCATGGTGTTCATGTGTGTGGCTTATGTGTGATGATCTGTTCTATTTTACGGCACTTGCTTACTGTTAATATGGTTGATAATTTTCTAATGCACTCATTAAGGATCCATTAACTGAATCATAAGAAGTCGTGGAAGTAGCATATATGAATCTGAATATGGAAATGAAACAGTTTTATTGATGTGATAATACTGACTCACCCCCCCCCTCTCAATATTATTTCCAACAATTGGTATCAGAGCAAGTCCTTTTGTAGAAGCTTGATCGCTTGAAGGAGATCCATGGAACAATGAGAAAGAAGCTTAAGAAGAAAGCACATAAGTAGAAGAAGACATCTTAGAAGAACTATGACAGTGGGAGAATCGATTACGGATTAGGTGTAAGAAGCTCTTCAGATTCAGAATCAGATTCAGAATCATTTCAGAATGAAAATGAACTATCAGATATGAATTTGCTATCCTCTGATGTTCCAGCTATCTATCCATTTGGAAAAGATGAAAGTGATAGCGAAACAACTGAATTTTCTCTTATGGGTGAACAAGAAGGATATCAAATAGAGGCAGAAGTTAAAAGGCTTTCAGACAAAATCAGAGATCAACAAGTTCTATTGAACAAAAGGGAATGTGACTTCAAAGAAGAAGCTATCAAACTAAAAGCCCAACTAGAAGAAGGAAACAAGGTAAGGAAGTTATTCAAGGACAAATATCAAAAGTTGCAGGATGAAGTAACATCATTACGAGATGAAGTCAATGAAAGAAGAAGAACCATCAAGAAACTTAGAGATAGATCCAGTTACTATAAAAGTCTTGAAGCCACTATCTTCTCGCTAAAAGAAGATATTGAAGAATCAAAGAAGCAGAATAAAGATCTACTCCAAGCTATTGAAAAACAAGAAAACAAAGTCATGAGTTTAAAATCTCAGCTAGAATGTGCCTTTAGAATTCATCAAATGCAGCAGGATCTAAATGAAGAACAAGAAAAGGAGATACTCAAACTAAGGCAACAAATGGAAGGTGGAAGAAAGTCTAAAGAATTTTGGAAGAAGAAATGTCTTGAAAAGGAGGAACAACTTCAGGTTGAGGTAAATATCTTGAAAGGTAAATTAGAAGATAAGGATAAGCTTTTACGATTTCAAGATAGTACTAAGGTCTTGGATGATATTCTTAATAGTCAAACGTCTCCTGCTATCAAAACTAGTCTTGGTTTTCATGAATCTATTGAAGGTGAATCTAGTTCACAAAGTAAGACAAGGGACTCAACTGCAAAATCTGAAATGCTCAATAAGGAGATGAAAGGTCAATCTCATCATCAACCAAGGAAAGAAATTCTTCTACTCCTCCTATGAATAATGTTGAATGTTATGTATTTCATAATCTTGGGCATGTTGTAGCCAGATGTAGAAGAAAAAGGTTTCAAGACCATCATGCAGAAAGATCATCTCATTCAAGGTACTTTAATGGATATTGCTTTGCTTGCAATATGTTTGGTCACAGAGTTGTTGATTGCTATAGAAGAAATATGAGACATGTGAGATGTTACACATGTAACAAGCTTGGACATATAGCTAAGGAATGCAGGAACAAAGTATGGGCACCATACCAAAAGGAGAAAAAATCATCATCACTCTTGAAGATGTGGAAGGAGAAAGAAGTATAGTCAGAAAGAGGTGGCACAACACAACATACAGACATAACAGAATCAGAGGGAGCTGGAAGTGTAAAAATTCAGTGTCCTAAATATCATACGCAAGTTTCTTAAAGAGAAGTCATGTATATACGCGAGTTGGTTATGGCATAGTCGCGTATATGATTGTTTGAGGAAAGACAGTAGGGACAGGTCCAGGAAAAGGATCAGTTATGATTTGTTTTATTTGCGCTATTTGATAATGGTTACAATTTGCTGATGATGTGTGGAAATGACTTGATGGTTAGAAGTGTTTTGTTTCTAACTTGATAATGATGATGACTTGATACTTCTTGCTGATATGCATGATCAGATCTGAGAGTAAACAAGATGGCACAGGTTTAGGGAGAATATGCTTTTAATGCATTGTTGGCATTATGGTTAATAGTCCTTGGTGATGATGCTTATATGGAAAAATGATTCATCTTGCCATGATATGGTTATGAGTTGTTCAGATGATTCTTGGGGTTACATAGTTGATATTTAGATCATATTTGTGGTTGATTTCTAATGGTGCTTACATGGTGATCTTCATAAGGATAAGGAGAAGTACATAGCTTGAATTCACTTGATGATGAGTCACTCATATGTTGTTGTCGCCATATGCATAAAGATGATATATTACAGTTATGATGCCAGATTCCTATTGTTCTTAGCACACATAGGGAAGAGGATTGTTGGCTGGATACATGGATGATTATTCAAAGTTGCATTGTTGGAGATATGATGATGATGAGTTCTTACCTATATGATGATAGGTTGTTTCGTACATATGTTGATTGATGCAGATATTCCCCATTGATGATACTTGGTCCATGCAGATCTGGATGACTATGGTGTTTCTCACATATGATAGAATGATTCTATATATACAGAATTCTATTCAAAAGGATGAGTTGATACGGACATACCTTGATGATTCATGCACTAATACAAGTTGTTGGTGACAGATGCTATGGAGCAGATCATACAGTATCGTTGCTGACGTTTATCATGATCTTATTTAGGTGTTTGGTCTATGTTATAAATGTCATGTAAAGGTCATATCAAGACTCATGATGTAATAGTGTGTCTCTATCTATTGTATTCATTTGATGAAATATTTCAATCATATCAAGGTCATGTAACGGCCTATCTTGGTTTCCCCACTATGCCTGGGATTTAGATGTAATGTTCTTGTTTATCATGATGTATCCCCACTTGGTTGGGTGGATGAGTCAATCCCCACTTGGTTGGGAAGTGGATGTATGTATGAGTCCTTGGTGATAGGAAGGTCATTTATGATAGAGTCATGTTCTTCTTGTAAAACATCCTTTTGCAGAGCTTGCTTATAGTCAGGGGGAGCATGAACAACACACTTCAGCAGAGCAGAGACCTGAGCATGTACTTAGAGGAAGCATGGATAGAGTGGTACACCTTGGCATATACAAATGGGGAGCTCAATTAGAGATTTCAGCAGGTACTCAAGGGGAGTATGGACAGTGGAATGTTTATCTAGGAAAGACAATATCTTCGCTCGCCCTTTGCCCTTGATGTCAAAGGGGGAGAGTGATTTGGTGTTGTTGCCATCAAGTCCAAAGGGGTAGATTGTTGGCATTATGATGCATGTGTTGTACTTGATGGCAACCCACTCATAGAAGATCATCTCAGTTAGATATAACTAGATGAATCTTCAAGAAGAGATATCAGATGTGACTGAATGCCTGGGGTGCAGGACAGCTCAAAGGAATCAGATGACAGTTCTACATGTGACAAGTTAGCTTTGCCATCAATACAAAGGGGGAGATTGTTGGCATTATGAGACAAGTGTTGTCCTTGATGGCAAATCACTTAGATGATAAATTATAGTGCAGGAAAGTTATTTTCAAGTTCACGGAATTTTATGCAGAGAAAAGTTTATTTCATGTAGAGAAAATTTCACGGAATTTTCTGCAGAGAAAAGTTTATTTCATGTAGAGAAAAGTTCACGGAATTTTATGCATAGAAAAGTTTATTTCATGTAGAGAAAAGTTCACCGAATTTTATGCAGAGAAAAGTTTATTTCATGTAGAGAAAAGTTCATGGAATGTTATGCAGAGAAAAGTTTATTTCATGTAGAGAAACGTTCACGGAATTTTATGCAGAGAAAAGTTTATTTCATGTAGAGAAAAGTTCACGGAATTTTATGTAGAGAAAAGTTTATTTCACGTGGAGAAAAGTTCACACACTTTCATGGTTGGTTCATGGTATTATTCTAACAGTTTTTGATCCTATGGTTTTGGTCCGTGGTATTGCATCCAAAATTGTTGATCTCACGCACTTTCATGGTTGGTTCATGGTATTAGTCCGACAGTTTTTGATCCTATGGTTTTGGTCTGTGGTATTGCATCCAAAAGTGTTGATCCCAAGTATTGGGTTCATGTATTTGTTATTATGGTTTTGGACCATGGTATTGTGAAAGGCCTATGACTATAAAAGAGGAAGGAGATCATTTGGCAAAGCATCATCTGAATTATTGAATATCTGATAAAGTGCTAGATCTGGAATACTGTGATTGGGTTATCGTGCAGATCTGGATCTGAGCTAAAGAGGGATCTCATGGTTGATGGAGAACAATATCTAAGGATAGATCGAGATCAAATGGTCTGAAATGAACTATCTCTATATATTTGATTATGCATATTCTAGATATGTATACTGACTCTTGTAATGATCTGATCTGGGTATAACTTAAGTTTGAAATCGCTGCAAGCCATGTTTGAATATTTATAGATCTGTACGCGGGTTGGCTTTGGTGTAAGTGCGTATGTATGCATGTTTGGTTCATTGTAGTAGCGTATACAATTTGAGCTATGATATTTGAAGTCACAGGTGGTTCTGGGTGTTGATGGGTTCTGATGACAGTTTAAAGGTGTCAATATTCTACATATCTTATTTGGTTGATTGTGTTTAGCTTCAGTATTGATGGATGAGAACTAATATTGGATCAGGATCATAATGACTCATATTTGTGTGGTCTGATGGACTAGATCTGGGTGCTAACACATATATTATCCTTGTATATGTATTGATCTAGTGTTTAGGTGATTCAGAAGATTGATTGATTATGTGCTTCAATGATATTAAGGGTCCAGTATGCAAATTGGATAAAACGTGGCCTTTCAGATTATGTGTTGTGCTTCAGGAGTATCCAGTCTGAAAATGTATGAAACGTGGTACCTCGAGGAGAGAAGATTGTACGCCGGTGCCTATGTACTAGTATCTTACCTAGTACAAGAACTATGGGGGTTGTAGCTCCCTTCCAAGAGAGACTGGAGAACGAGAAAGGGTTTTAGCTCTCTCCAGGTAGAAGCCTGTGTACTGGTATAAGACTGCACTAGTACAAAAATATTGCAAAAGGATTTTCTTATTAAGAAGAAGATTGAGATGACTTGTAGTAGGTGGTTTTCTCCCACATTGGGTTTCCACCTTATATCATGGTGTTCATGTGTGTGGCTTATGTGTGATGATCTGTTCTATTTTATTGCACTTTTTTACTGTTAATATGGTTGATAATGTTCTAATGCACTCATTAAGGATCAACTAACTAAATCATAAGAAGTTGTGGAAGTAGCATATATGAATCTGAATATGGAAATGAAAAAGTTTTATTGATGTGATAATACTGATTCACCCCCCTCCCTCTCAGTATTATTTCCAACACTCTGGAATTTTATGCATGCAACACTCCTACCAAGTGTTGTTTCTCCAACAACTCTCGAAACAAAAAAACTCCCCACTGACCTCTTTGTTGGGGTAGAAACATAGTCCGATGCTGAAGCTATACATGTTGTTGACAAGTGCTCCCTCTTTTACCCGTAATCTATTGCAACACTCCATGCATCTCGCACTATTGCACACCTCTCTGTACCATCCTGCATGGGCACAACACTCCTATGCCTTTTGCATTGCTGCAGCCTACTAGCTCTACACGGTCCTGGGACTCCTTCATTATAGCTCTCTCTGCTACTCCATCCACATCTGTCTCTACCCAATCAGCCAGTCCTGCTACTCTTTGTCGGGGCTCCTATAGCAAAGTCAAGTCAAAGAGGTTGGGTACCTCAAGGGTCCTACCCCCATATCAGCCTCTATGGGATGATCACTCCACATCGCCCCACCTCCTACCTGGAGGTATGGATGCATGTGATCCCTCTACCCACATGGCTCGCAATTTCCCCCTTCTAGAGGTATTTGCATGAGTTGATGCCTCCACTCTATCTCCTCTCGGCTTCCCCAGTTGTGGCTGCTCCACAACGTCTTGAAGCTTCTTCACCAATCATGGCTCCTCCACAATTGTCTGAGACTTCATTTGGCACTGCATGTTGAGAAGTAATTTACTCTCCCTCTCAACCATCAAGTATATAACCTTTTCCTTGCTTCTCAAGGCTCTGTATGCATCTTGTACCTCAAGTGCAGATAGGTTCTTGGCTAGCACACCAATCTATTTCACTTGTTGTGTCGTCGTGAAATTTTCTGGAAAAAGAGATGATTTTAAATAGCGATATCTCCCTCATCCGAACTCCAATTCAGCCGATTTTTTTTTTTAATTTGGGTATTTTTCTGCAAGGAATCTAAATATTCTATTTGTTTATGAAATTTTGTATAAAATTTTTTAGATCTGCTCTGTAAACTCTCAGCCCAAAACTCAAAACTTTGAAATCTCCTCTTCGTATACTGTTCTCCCTTGATCACCTGTGCTTCGATACCATGTAGAATTTTTCTACAAATCAGCTTGCCCTGATACCATGTAGAAATTCCCACCTATAGATCACCTGATAATGCAATATATTAAAGAAAAATACTTGATCTACTTCTATAACCAATTTAGCAGAAGCTTAATCGATCCTGAGGAACATCAATAAGAACACATATAACTGATATGGAGAAATCAATCACACATAACACAGAAGAATTTACTTAGGGAAAGCCTTAGCCTAAAACCCCAACTGTGTATTATCATACATAGGTTTTATACAAAGCCTTAGCTCTCACACAACTAGCCAGCTCTCAGTATAATCCTCAGAGATGAAGGTGGAAATACATCAGGATTACACAAAGCCTTAGCTCTCACAGCTAGCCAGCTCTTAGTGCAATCCTCCTGGATGCTCACACGCAATCAAGACTTCTCCTAGGCCTTCTCCTCTACCCTCCAAGCCTCCTAGTTCCTTGTGCAGTTTTCCCTAGGTGATCCTCCTGTTACTAAGTGTAACATTGATCTCTCACACTGATCTCATACCATGTAAAACTACACAATCCTCAAGGAACCTTAATCCTTTTGCTTGGATGATTTTCCTTTATAGGAAAAATATTCGTCCAACTGATAGTACATTGTCCCTTCTTTAATCTCAACTAGGTCTCTGTCTGAACTGACATGCATGAGTTATTCATGAAAGAATCTTAAGTTATCTGAAGTGTAGCGGTTATATGCAAGCATGCATTAACTAATTGAACTTACTTAATTTAAACAAACTATTTAAATCAAATATAACTGGACTTGACTCAGTTATCTAGGCCAACTAATTACTACTCAAATTAGAACTCATTTGTATCTCTTTAACTAATGGATAAATTCCTCAATTAATAGATAAACTGTTGCATGTCCTCACATAGACTTCATGTTTGATTTTTCACAACTAATTAACTCATGGTTAATTAATTTATTTATTTTCAAATAGTTGTTAACTTCAAATTCAAATTTTACTTCCTATCTTTAGTCTAGGGACTAACTAAAATAGGAATCCATCCTGAACTACTAAAAATAGAATTTTTGTTTTTAGCACTTCCATTTTTCATTTCCTATTGCCTAATCTGGCATTGGTACCCAAACTGCTATTTTAGCAGTGGTAAATGCTATTTTTAGCACTTCTATTTATAGCATTTCTTGTTGCCATTTTTCAAAAAACATATCATATTTAGGTGGGATGTCAACAACTACTATGTTCATAAAAATAATTTTTGTTGGGGTTTGGACTAGAGTTACACAGAGATCTCTTATTGGGCCAAGACATTTGACTTGACTAGAATAAAAGGAAAGCAAGTCCTTGTAGGGTCTAGTGATGTCCAAATTTAACCTTTCCATGACTGCTTTAGGCATTAGGTTATGAGATGCTTCTGAATATAAAATAGAATTATGTAAGATTTTACCATGAACATTTAAACTAATATAGAATGGAGGGATACCCCCTTGTTGATGTTGTCCATTTACTTGTGGACCAAATAACAATTCAAGTTGATCATCATTAAGGTTTACAGCATCATCGCCTCCACTTTTGTTTAGTGTCTCAGTGATTTGTGCTTTGTATGATTCATTTTTTACCAGCTCTGTTAAGGGAACTGATATTTTCAATTTTGCTAACTTAATTTTGATATCGAATGGTATTTGAGTTTTTCCTAATTGAATGATTTCATCCTTAGCAATTGTGGTTTGTCTGTTTTTGTTTTCTTCACCAGCACTTGGTAATTCAGTTTGTGTCCCAATTGTTTTGTTTTCAATTTTATTTTTTGGAATAGTTTGATTTGCATTTGAAGTTTGAGGTGTAGTTGAATTTTGAGTTTCAGTTGATGTTATGTCCACAATCTTTGGGCTAGAGGACGACTCAGCTCCTCTAGGCAGAATTTATAGGATCTTGGTCATAGGAGCTTCCACTATTTTCTTCGTTTGGGTTTGGGCTTATTTGTTAGGAAGAACTTCTGTGTTATTTTTGCTTCTAAGGCTATATTGTTTATGAACTTCATAGATATTAGATTCATAGCCTTGTTCATAGTCAAAGGAATCTACAAATTCTAATTGTAATTGTTGTAACTTGTACAATTCCTATTCTTCCCGACTAAGAAAAATGGAATCCTCATTGTTTACTCCCATCAAGTTTATCTAGGTGTCCTGGTCTTCTTCATGTTGGTGTGAACTTTCAACATAATTTTCTTGGAAAGGTGGTCTAACCTACTGATCGGGTACAACTTCTCTTAATTTTCCAATATTAGGATTTTTTTGAAAGTTGGGGTTCCTAATTTGGGGTCCTCGTTGATTTTCCCACTGAGGCTTTCTTTCCATATTCCCTAACCTATCCGTTAGCCTTTCTACACTTTTAGCTAAACTATCTATCTTAACATCTAAAATGGATGGTTCTTCTTTAATGGTAACCCTCCTCTTATTCTTCATCCTAGCTCTTTTAGCCAATAGGTTAGCTTCTACACTAACTACATCACTTTGCATTTGTTCTAAAGTTGGAGGATTTCTCTCTCTTAATTGATAGGACATGTTAGCATGAAAACCATTTGGAAACTTAATCAGGGCAGAGTCTGGTGGAGGTTTGATATTTACTGGAATTGCATTGTATATGTTGTTAAACTTAGTATAGTAATCTTGAATAGATTCACTAGGAGATCTCCTAATATTCTCGTATTCAGATAATATCTGGAGAGGGTTTTTCTTTCTTTCCCACCTATCTATGAAAAATTGGTGGAAAGCATCTAGATCAACAATATGGCTAAGAGATAAATATTTAAACCATTTTTTAACATCTCCTACTAGTGTTTGTGCAAATAATCTCATTTGTACGTCAGGTTCATCAACTTCATGTAACTCAAAATAATATGTCATTTTATTTACATGTTGTTGAGTTGTATACTGGTCGATACCATCAAAATGTAAAGTTTTATTTTGGTAATCATGTGGCATAGCATGTAAAGGAGCTTGTAAGGCCAAAGGTTCATATTTGTCTACCATGGCTACAATTTTAGCTTGACTGGGAGGTGAAGTAGTGTTGCTTGAAGATGAAATTGAGAAATTAGGATGGATAGGAAGTTTAGGTATGAATGGCTTTGTGGAATGAACTGTGGTGGATATTATAGGCGAGGTGTCACTGAATGAGGTTGTATTTACAATTTCTGAAAATACTATAGAGTGTTCAGGGGTAGCAGCAGTAAGGGCGGCTAATTCAACTAACTATTCAAAATAGGCTTCATCTATATTCCTTATCAAAGTGGTGGTTAACTCATCAATTTTATCAAAAGTTTCCAGAACATGATCATCTGAATTAGGGTGTATAGTATGCTTCTTTAATTCAATAAATTGAATAAAAATGGGATCTATTACAGTATCATAAAGTGAATTTTCAGATTTGTTATGAAACAAATAATGCTCAAATGATAAGTCAAATTTAATATCCTCTAAGCTTGTTGACTCTTTAGAAAGCTAATTTGATTTGTTTAACTGGTTAACCCTTCCTTGACTCTCTAGTTGTTTACATTTTCTTAAAATTCTGTCAGGATCATCAACAATTGTAGCAGGTTGTGGATCAAGATGATCCTTGGTATAATATTTTTTGTAGAAGCCATAATTTCAATTTATAAGTATGATCTGGAGTAACCCTTTGCAACCTTAGGATGAAAAATAAGGAAAATTTGTCTTCTTTAATATTGATTTTAACTAGGGACTAAATTCCCTAGTATGATCGCCACTATGTTAGCTTCCCAAAAATTCCAACAGTTGTTCAATGTGTTAAAAAGAAATATTGGAGGAAACTAGAAACCTACTTTGGAGCTTACGATCCAACCTTCTTAAACTCAGAGAGGGTTCTCTCTATATGATTTAACTTTGTTTATTTTAATGGATTTTAGGCTAGTTATGTATGCTTAATTGGGTTGATTTTGATTGTGTTGGTGGAATTAGTGACATATAGGAATATGTGATTTTCCATTTTCCATTGGGCTGTGGAGTTAATAAGGCTTTGAAAATAGAACAACAACAAATTATAGAGAAAATGTTACAAGGCAAGATAGGTGAGAAATAGCAGATCTCAAGGCTGGATGGTGAAATGAGTTTTCGATCGGGATCAAGGAGCAATTAATAATTCCTTAAACCAGGCAATGGAGAAGGATGAAGAGAATCAATCAGGATCAGATGGAAATCACGAGTTCTCTAAACCATATATCAGAAGAAAACATAGAAACGTATAACAGTAAAAGCACAGTGTAATATTTAAGCAAATTCTACAGTAACATCCTTGTTATAACATTTAGAATTAGAATAGATATGAATTTATGGAATACTTATAAAATAACATGAGAAAATGAAATTTGTACTTCATTGAGATAGCTCAACACATGAATCCTATAAAGAATTTTATTTATAACTTGTCCTGTCTACCAATTGGAATTTTGGTACAATAACCCTTAGGTAATAGATCAGTCAGTTGTAACCATATTCAGAAATCTACCCACAATACTTCAAATTATGAAGTATTTATACAAAAAATTATTACAAAATATCCTAAACTAATTTAGGAATTATTCAAGGAAAAAGAAATATCTTCATGCAAGAAGATAGAGACACCTAGGAGACTAAAGGCTAGTTGTCCCTGCTTTTATTGATTTTGTTGTTTGTTGTTTTGATCTTTTGCTTCTGTCTCTCTTTTGTTGTTGCTCTAAGCTGGCTATTTTTTAGGATGCTGAGTGTCTTTTATGTTGGCTTTATCTTTAAACTCTGTTTTTGATTTTTGAACTTTGTCTTTCATTTGATACTCTTTAACTTAACTGATCTATTACTCTTTACTGTTTTACATTGACTACTCTTGACTTCTCTGTTTTCACTATTTTACCTTTCATTTTCACAGTAAATCATTCAAATTTTCCCAAGACTCTGCATATGGTAATTTAATCTTTACCATTCTTCTGAATATTTCATCAACCTCTGTGTATTTTGCAAATGTAGGTTTGTTGATAACGATATATTTTACGTCATGTTGGAGGTAAAATATATTTTGAAAAGTCTGATAGAGCACTTTTCCTATTGGAATTCCTTTCATGGTTGAATTTTTTTCTTGTTCCTTTGCCACTTCCCTGATTTTCTTATCTTAGTCTTCACACTTCATCAATCTATCATTGATAAGCAGGAATTGGCAGGCCTTTTTTCCTCAAAACATAAAATTTCACCATAAATCTGGTTATTGCAAGCTCCATGTTTTGAAACTTGTCTTCAAGATGTACCATGAAGTTCCTCTTAGAAATAACCTTTCTCACTTCTTGAATTGTTTCATTACTATCACTTATTCCAATCTCTTCCAATTCCTTTTTGTTCTTGGAATTAAGAAACTTAATTATTTAATTGGCCTCCTTTGTCTTCTTACCAAGTTCTTCCTTAACTTTTTGAATAGCTTCAGTAGCTTCCTTGATTAAATCTTTCCACTCAAAGATGACTTGGATGGATGGCCAAATATCATTAACGGAGTTAATGATATTGGCCCGCAGCTGCTGCTTTTCTTGGGCAAGTGATTCCTTCAATGTCAATTCTTTCTCTAACTTCTATATTCTTTTAGTCAATTTGTTTGACTTCTGAGTTTCATTTTTATGCATGATTTGGACCAACTTCTTTTCATCTTCTAGAATTTTTATTTTATCTTTAAGTCTATTTATTTCATTTGTTTGGATGGACATATCCTTCATAGATTTCATTAATTTACCTGCTTTATCACTAGGATGAGCTGCTATTGTTGTTGAATATGTTGTTGATGTATTGGCTGATGTAGATGGAACTATTGTAGTAACTGTAGGAATGGTAGTGATAGTAACTGCTTCCATACTGACCTTCTTTTCCTACACCAAGTTTTCCATCTCTTTATCCATTTCTTTTAGTTGAGCTATCAACTAAAGGATGAGATCCATCATTTCATCTTTTTGGGCTTCATTATCCAAAACTTCTTTTGCTTATGAATGTTTAGTAGGAGGTATTTTCAGTTGCTTCTTCAATGCAGTGATGTCTTCATTCTTATTTTTTATGAGTTTTTCTGCTACCTTGATTCCATTTGGGTTATATCCAATTTCAGTAACCAAGTCTTCCAATGATTTAATTATGTTATTCTTTGCTTGTGAGGATGCCTTCTCTAGTTTAAACTGTGCTTTGATATTATCTAGTTTTTGTACACTCATAGCTTTGCTGGTCATTTTTGAGTATAGCATTTCTCCTACTTGCTTGAAACTCACTTTGATCTAGGATGAACATCTTTGGGAGGAATCTCATAATCTATCTTTTTGTAATCGGTCGACAACATAGGATGTTGTACTGTGGGTTGTGAAAAGGTCATCTGCATTTTCCCTATCTTATAATAAAATG
>APFE030921668.1:0-12664 GCA_000404065.3 Pinus taeda
TTTGGAGCAGTGAAACCCTAGAATCCAAAGCTCTGATACCAAATGTTATGAAACCAGCTCAAGAAAAGATAAAAAAGATAGATCAACGCCTTAGAATTCAGCCTCTTCGAGGGGGAAACCTCCTTTACATTACATAAATGAATAATTCTTGGATGATTCAAATGAAAAGACCTCCTCTCTATATATAGGAGTCTAAGGGGTCACAACATAATCAGAGCCTACATAACAATAATAATGTAAGGGCACAATAGTAACAATATGGGCACTACATGGGTACATCAATATAATAAGTGGGTTGTAATAATAACAATAAGGGGTTACACTAGTAGTATAGGGGCCTAACAGATAGCTTGGACACTTTTAACTTCTTGCGCGACCCCATACGCTCGCTCAGGTGCTGGTGCTTGAATTGTGTTGACGTTGTTTTTGGGTCCACTCTGCCCTCCTCTTCCTCTCTTTCGATCTTTTTCTCTTGCTCAAGCCAATGTGACTTCTGGCCCTCGTGCGCCTTCTTTTTTGCCTTCTGTGCTCCTGCTACTACAACACTTTTTTGTTTTGTTGTTGTCTCTGCACGTCCCACACCTCCTGTGTTTTTACTGTTTCCGCTTATTTCTGTCCCTTTTCTGCCAGCTGTGCCACGCACAATTTTGCCTCCTCCTTCTTTTTTTGCGTAGCAGACTCTTCCAGTGAAGAGATGTCTGGAGCGCACTAATCCAATAGCCACATCGGCAGTATGTCGAATATCACATCATCTGTGGCCATATATGGTAGCTCGTTCCACTTCTTCACAGGGTCCTTGCGTGCCCTGAGGTAGATGTGATGAAATTCCACTTTAATTTCTACAAAACTTTGCAGGTAGTTGTAGATAGTGGGTGATAACCGCGACTTGCGTTAATCCCCATTTGATGTTCGTTTCCATGAACACCCAGAAAATTTTACTACCGTGGATTCGGTCCATGTCCTTAGCGGCCCACAACGAATCGTTCTTCATGGCCTCCAGGATATCCCATGAAATTGTGGGGAATTGGCTATCCTCCTACAATTCCCCAGCCACCAGAAATTGTGTGAAACCTTTCCTTCCTCCATCACCACTCTGGCCATCTCCTGAATGTTTTTTTTTCCTTTAAACTACCTCATTCTATTTTGGTGTTCTTACTACTGAGTACTGCCTATTTATGCTATGTTTTGCATAGAAACTTTCAAACTCTTCCGATATGAATTCTCCTCCTCTTTCATATATGAAGCATTTCATCTTGATTTCTTCTCATTCTCAACATGAGCCTTAAATATTTTCAGCTTACTCAGAGCTGCTAGCTTGTCTTTCGGCAACAATATCCAAGAAAACATAGTAAAATCATTAGTAAATACAATAAAGTATCTTTCTCCTCTTGGACTATTTGTTCTTGTGGGACCATATATATTCATGTGAGACAACTTCAAAGGTATAGAATATGACAACTCCTTTATTTAGAATGGTGTCTTTATCTATTTTCCAAACTAACAACACTTGCAGATTAGACTATCTGGCTTTACTAGTCTTGGTAAGTCTTAGACTACCCTTAAATTACTAATTTTGACTAGACTATGTAAATTTACATGCCCCAACCTTTTGTACCACAACCATGTTTGGTCTATTTTTCTTAAGTATCAATTTACTGTGGAATCATCAAAAGCATACACATTGTTGTGAGTTTTGATTTCCTTTCCTACCAACTTTCCATTCATATATTTTTATATCTCATAGTCCTTTGAGTGAAAAGTCACATCATAGTCATTTTCACATATTTTACTTACACACAGTAGGTTGTTCTTGAGACCATCCACATATAGGAAATCTTTTTCTTGGTATTTTCATCTAGACTAACTATTCCCTTTCCTTTAATTTGTTCGAAGGAATTATTTCTGAATGTGAGATCACCTTTGCTTTTCTATTTTAGAAACAAGAATTTACTCTTGTCTTCAATCATATTCTTAGAGAAAACAATATCTACACACCAGTTCCTTTTATGTTCATGTGCATATAAAGAAATTTCGTACTCCTCAACTTTCTTAGTCTTATGTTTCCACCTCTTCATGTCTCCACTAATTATTCAAAGATTTATTGTCTAGCTACACAAACAAACTTTTTTTTCATGCATTTTGCTTATGTCCAAAGTTATTACATTTAAAAAAATAAATTTAATTTAGAAAGGAGGGGGGTGTGGTGGTGGGAGGGGGATTTTTCATGCCCATCAAATGAATTTCTAGAACTAGGATTTTCATTATCTAGATATTAAATTTTCATAGGTTTGAACTTTGACAATTCTATGGTTAATGGATTTATGTCCAAAATTGTGACATGAAAAACAATGTCCATAAAATAATTTTGGGTACTTGATATTTGAGAATTAATCAGCTTGAAGAAATCGATTGTACCTTAGTTTTCCTGTTGGTTGATTTACCTATCTATGTGGAGGAATATTTGAAAATTCTAAAACTTTCTCCATTGCTAAGTGCTTATGTGACTTATATTTCTTTTATCATCACTATTGTTTCCTTTTAATTCCATTTCAAATCTTTTGATACCTTTGGACCTGAGACTAACCTTTCCTTTAAAATATTCTTATATTTCTTGGTAACCCAGACCTACCTTATTTGTTAGAAAACTTTGATTGCTCATAATGTGGTTTAGTTTCTTTCTTCCTTCAACATTTTTTTTGTGTAATTCCATCTCAGTTTTCGACATAACAAGGTTTGTCCTCAGAGCTATTCTTTGCTTCTAAACTATGGAAGGTATTTCCCAATCAATGATTAATCCATCCAAAATCTCTTCTTCCCTTTTTGCATCATTAAGCTTGAGTTTGAGAGACAAATTTCCTGTTTATATATTTTTATAATCATTTTTTCCCGTTTCTTGGTCAGTTATTGTTTCAAGAGGTTACTGTCATCTTCTAGCTTATTACAATTATTTTTCTTTTCTTCTAATTGTTGTGCCAGATTATCTTCACTCTTAGTAGATTCCTCAAAATTTTTACTTTGATTAAAAAACTCTTCATTATCAGAGTTGTACATAACTTCTTTATCTCACAACAACTTCTCTTTTATTTTCTTTTTCCTCCTTCAGGTTATCTTCAATTCATCAAGGGCGTTGATGAGCTCCCCTTCAAGATCTACTACACTTTCATCTTCTTCTTCCTTGAGGTTTGATTCGTTCTTAGATTTATATTTATATTCTAATGCCATGAGTAAGAATTCATCAACCTCATCTTTTGGAGACTCTTGCCTATTTCCTTCTAATGCAAAACTATCCTCTTTGGAGTAGAGCCCATTTTTTCTTGAAAGGATTCTTCTTATGAGAATTCTGAGCTTTATCTCTGGGCTTTTGATCCTTTTCCTTTCTTGTCTTATCTAAATAAGGAAACTTGGAGGAAAATTTCCCAAACCTTCCACATTCAAAGAATTGGAAGGGTAGATTTCCCTTATACTTTCCTAAACCATGTTTTAGCTTTCTAGCAAACTAAGCCAACTCTTGATCAAATTCAGAGTTGGAACATTCTTGGTGATATTTATGTTCCTTAGTCTTCATTGAGGCTTTAACTTCTACCTCCTTTTTCTCAACCTTCTCTTTTTCTATTCTCATCTCATAGGAAGTGAGAGTTCCATGTAGCTCCTTCATTAAAAGAGACTTTAAGTTTGACATCTCTTATGTAGATGAGATCTTAGAATTGAATCTCATAGGAAGAGATATCAATACGTTATGGAAAACTACTTCATTCATGAGTTCTTCTCCAAATCCTCTAATCATATTTTCTACCTCATCAATCTAAGAAAATATTCTGGTATATTTTCTTCTTTATTCATTTTTAAGCTCTGAAACCTCAAGCTAATGGCTTGAAGTTTGGCTTGCTTAGCTTTCTCATATCCTTTATAACTATTCTAGAGCTTGTAGCATACTTCCTTGGCTGACTTACATTGAATTACTTTTACTAGGTCATATTGATTAAGGCCAAAGAGAATTGCACTCGTTTCCTTTTCATTGTTCCCATAAACATTTTTATCATTTGTATTTTTAGGAGGGGTTTCTGGGACAATATAATCAACTAATACAATAATCCAAGCATCTACACCTGGGGACATTCAATAGGCTTCCATACTGACTTTCCAAAATACATAATTTGTACCATCAAGGACTGGTATCTTACTTGAATAAGCATCCTAACTTTCTGGTTTAGCCATGATGCCATATCAATTTACCTTTTAGTGGTAAAGTTATTCCTAAAGGAACCTTTATTTGATACCAATTTTTGGGATCATGATTTATGTTATGCTAGAACTCACAGGTGTTAGTAAGCAAACACATTTCCACAGCTAACGGATCCTCAAGCGATGGCTAAGCACATATCATGAAACACAACGAACATTTCCAAGTACGATAAGGGGAGCTATAATTTTACCATGATTGTTCACAATTATTTTGCAATATCATTTATTTCCTAAAATTCCCCTTAAAATCTAAGTGTTTTAGAATGGGGTTAATCATGGATATTCAAACCTAGGAGCCCAAAAGGCACCTTTGGAATACTTCATAAATAATTGGTCATCTCGAAAGAGTTTCAATGACTTATCAACATTCTCTATCTATAATTCCCATGCGTTATTGTAGACCATAATATCGTGAAAGAAGACTAGAAGAACTTTCATAGAAAGGCTTTGAAAATTTTGTTCATGAGGCTCTAGAAGGTTGATGAAGTGTAATAAATATTGAAAGTAATCACAAAAGACTCATATTGGCCTTCATATGTTTATCATTGAAAAACTTCTCTCCATGCTTTTCATCTAGAAGATCATTAATAATTAGGACACTTGCACTAGGTTCCTTCCTTCTTTAATATCAAGACTACTACACATGAGTAAGGGGTTGTAGTAGGTTGTATGACCTCCACCTTCAATAGTTCTTGAGTGATATTTTCTCTTATATTAGTTTGTGCAAAAGGGTGTTAATAAGAATGTACATCTTGTGGTTGAATTCCTGGGATCAAGGGAATGTTATGTTAGTGCTCTCTTTAAGAATGGACAAACTTAGTCTTTGGCGTTTGAAAGACTTGATGATTTTTGTGAAGGAACAATTGAAAATTTAAGTGTATTTATTATGTCAAATTATGGATTATCCATAACTTATATGGAATTACATTTTCAAATAATTCTAGAGTGCCCTTTATTTAATAATTTTTTCATACTATGTGCATTGACTATTTCAAGGGACCTTACCAAAATCCATTGAAGGTTGTATACATGTCCCCATTTAGAGAAATTTATATAGATTTCTTTGAAATACATTATGATTGATCACAATGTGCATAGACACTCTACCCCCAATATTATATCATAACCATCCATATCTATGGAAAGTGAATGGGATTTGAGTTGATAGTCTCTCATATAGAGTTTGACATTTTCACATTTTCGCCCACAGTTCAATGTACCTCAGTTAGGGATCATAATTTAAAATTTGTGTACTAGGTATTAAAAACAATGGGTTTATTCCACCACTCTCTTATGAATGAAAATATGAATACCACCACTATCAATGAGGACTACAACATTATGGAACTTGATGTGGCTTGTGAGGTTAAAATGCCTGATAATGCACACATAGAGATTAGGGTTTCCTTATGGGGAAGTGGAGGTTCAATATGTGCCTAAAATTGAGTGTTGGTGTATACAACCTATAATGATGATGTCTATTTAATAGTTATGAATTTGGGTACGGCTTGAGTGGTCACAACAATTTGGAACAATTTATTTTCTTTAAACCTATGAATTAAAGAATATTTTTCTTTAAACCTATACAGCTTCATCTGTTTTTTCTAACCCTGAGTGTCTTTGAAATGATGCTTCCTTCCACGTAACAAAACTATTCAGTTACAAGGAGGTTGTAAAACCCAGAAATGGAAATTACAAATGCACCACTAATTACAAGAATATTAAGGCATGGGATATCGAAAACACGAGTTATGGATGGAACTCATATTCATTACTTATCGAGGGAGGAACACATAAACCTCCAATTGTTTATCCAGGGATGGGAATCATAAATAATAGAGATGGAAATCACAAGAAAATGCATCAGCAACCTGCATGAATTTGTGTTTGTTAATTATCCAAATGCTTAATGCACCTGTTATTTATCTAGGCATGGGAATCACAAATGCACTAGGTCTTAACTTAATCCAAGATTATCATTCATTAGCTTGAATCAAGTCTCTTGCGACTCCACAATGTTTACCATCATCAAATGGAAAAAATTTCAACAAGTAATAGCAAAAAATCTAATGTATGGGTGATGAAACAGAGTGGCCTCAAGGGTTCTAAAGCCTCTGAGACCTTCACTCGCTTGATTTTAATGGATCTGAGCTATTTAAAACAATTTATAATGAATTAAAGTAGTTTGAACTATGTCCCTAAGAAGAACATGAGAGTCCTACCCAACTATGAATTCATATTTAGTTTGAATGGCATTTTCTCACCCGAATCACTCTCAAGTTTCAATGCCCATACTTGCTAACATACCCATCGATTACAGGGATAAAAATAACCATAAAATAGGCTTCTCAAGTCTTGCAGCACCTCCCTATGGGACTAGCATAAAAGCCCATAGCTAAATTGTGTGGCCATCTAACTGATCTGTAAAACTTTACCATTTTCCAAGAGTACAACTCATGACAAACGAAAAAAATTTATACACAAATGCCTAACCATTTGACATGGAAACTACAGGCACTAATACAAGTACATTTGTTCAACAGAGGTCCGGGATTTTATGCATATTTGATTCTCTTTTATGTGTACTATTTTAGTTAAAAAAAAATAATTTTTGGTAGGGGTAATTTAATGGCTTTTTTTATTCCTTAAATTTTGCACACTCTGCTTTAATCTTTTACTTTGGGTATTTTATGAATGATGTATCAAATTTGTTTTTTAATTGAGATTATATATGAAATTAAAATATCACCACTTATCATTCATATATAAAATAAAATACACTATAAATAGATTTTATTTAGTTTTTAGAAAATAATATTAATTAATAATATAATATAAACCATAGTTTTGGTTATTCTTAAGTGCTTTTAGATTTTGTTAAAAAATATCAAATAATTTTTTTAAGTTTAATATAGGTATATCATATATATAAAATTTAAATTATAGAAATAATTTATATATAGAGATTATATATTAATAATATATATAAATATCTTCACAAAACTAAAATATTATCTTTTATAATATCTATTTAAATTTAAATATGTAAATACATACAACATATGGCATATATGTACTAATAAATTCCTTATACAATTTTTGCGATTTAAAAAATTTTAATTCTTTCTCTGCAGTTTTGGAATAATTGCAAGTATTTAGTTAGTACGGAATTTAGAAATTTACGAGTAGCAAATGAATACAAGTTTGTTTGTGTTACTGATCGCTATGCTTGTTTTTATCCTTCCAAGTTAGATCAACCTGTTAGGAACCTGGTAATGGTTGGTGTCAATTAATATCTGTTCAATATTAGCGTGCCAAATTGTAATCAGAGTTTCTGCCAAAGATGTACGGATGAGAAATATATTTATATGATTGATTCTGTAAATATCCTAATCAAAATGACACAGATTGTGAATGAACTTGTCAATTATATCATAAACTGCCAAAACAATTTGTTACAGTGCCATCTCGTGATACCAGAGTGAATACAAGTTGGGTTCGATTACAACCTACACTAAGAGGGGTATGAAGTTTGGTACAGAGCTGATGATGATCATGAGATGAGAGGACCTCCCTTGAGGTATTCTGTCAAGGCCAGCGCAACGAGGCCAATCATGGCAAAATGCCCATTCAACATCTCTGCCCCAGAAGACCATATTTCCTGTGATTTGCTCTCTTTGGACACTCCCTTGAACATGGCTATCAGAGAAGCAAGCGTGAAGAGAACCGCGCTTCCAATAAACAGTGGAACTCCTCCGCTGGCCAGTTGAGCGACGAGGTCTTTCCCGCTCGCTATCTCCACCCCGACAGCTGAGACGAATCCGAGCATGGCGAGTCTCCCATTTATGGTTTCTGGGGCTGGCCCACTGAAAGCAAACACGTTCTTAAAGTTTGTGCTCACCTGCATTATTATTTATGTCAATTCAATTTAGTTCAGTGCAGTGCATGTTAATGTAAAAATTGGCGCTTGCATAATTGCTTACCGTCTGAGGAGGGGTAGAAGGTGATCGCCTTGACTCCGGTGACTCCGGCTGTGGATCCACATGACCCAAATTAAGTTATATATAGAATAACATAAAACCTTATTGAATAACATAAAACCTTCTATTCGTGGATACGGAAACAGCGACAGAATTACTAACCCCTGCCATGCATTTTACTCGAAGCTGCCTGCTGGTTGTTGACCTCTTCGCTGGCCTCCGTTGCAGGAGCGATGCTCCATTAATCGCCATTACTGATGCATTTACAGCGGCCATGATCGCAATATAAGAATGAACACTATGTATGAGAACGAATCTAATTTATATGGACTTTGAGAACAAGAAGATAATGAACATATGAAATAACTAAAGAAGAATAGCCACTATTGATCTGTTATGAGACTCCAGGGCTGGTTATTGTGTTATATATAAGGGTGTGGAGGCCATATGGAAAAATCTACCGTCATTCATTGAACGGTAAACGCTTACCCAAGTCGAGGTTTCTCTTCCTTTCTCTTCCTCGGACTATGTTTCCACGTGGTTGGATAAAAATTGAGACGTAGATCCTCGAACAACCGGCGCACCGCCCTTGTATTTTTGATTTTTAGATTTTTAGATAATGAAATAGTAGAGGGCATCACCATCACCATAGATTATTCAACCTGCAGTAAATCTCAACTTCGTGCTGGAATTTAGGAGTTCGTGTAAATCACGTTTTGAATCATTTCCATCCTCGTCTATCTTTTCTTTTTTAAAGGGTTATTGTAACAGGTGGGAGTAGGTTTTGAATGTCCATAGGGAGTGGGCATTTTAATTAGTTAATAAAGGTTTAAAAGACATAAGGATTTTCCATAATTAGATAATTATAGCGACAAAAGTATTTTGATAATTTTAAGGTTTAAAGAATTTTACTTATGGTTTATAAATGCATATAAATACAGTTTATTATCCAACTTTTCCCACATTTAATATTTTTTTTAAATTTTACAAAGTTTATGTAATAATAAGTTTATACATGAGCATTATAAATCTTATTTCTTTTTCACTTATTTTGTTGTGTATTATGGAGAAGGGTACGATGGAGGAATTGGCCTAATGGGTGATGTATGTAGGTTTGTTTGGCTTGTAATTAAGATGAAAATTGCAGTATTTACCTTCTTCTAGATGCAAGCTCCTCATCCAATAGCAAAGGACGCAAGTGTGCAATTATTTGGCTAGAGTTGGACTATGTCTATTTTATCCATCTTTGTAGTAATTTTCTAAATAAAGATATTTGATAATTTTAAATAATATTTCCCTCTCTAAAATGCAATAAAATATTCCTAACAGTTAGATCTTGATTTATTCCAACATTTTTTATTATTATCTTAAATCTAGATCTATCATAATATTTTGTTATAAGTAGTATGGTTTTCTCATCATTCTTCACCATGACTATTCCCGTCGTCCTGATTATCGCCTTGTGAGATTTGAGCTCCCATCTTTAGTTTAGGCCATCACTGTTTCTTCTTACCCATTACATACATTTTGAGAGACAATGAGTTGAATCAATAGCTGAAGTGTAGGGTACAAAGGACCCATCCCAAAGAGGGGGATCTCTAGATCCAAGTCTATTCATTCTCTTCACATGTATAAACATTCTATTTTTCGATAATAGAATCAAAGTTCTGCTACTTCGATTGGATTCTCAATATATCATTTTATGGTACATGTTCTTTTATATTTGGATATTATTTCTTGTAGGGTTTTGATATTTTATTTTCCAGATCTAAAGAGAAATGAAAACCATTCAGTTTTGTTGTTAGGGTTATATGTCACGATTAACATAGGCGAAGGATTTTGGTGCAACTTCAAAGAAACTTCATACTAACAAATGGAAACTCGAGTAGCTTAAAAATTTAGAACCCTAGTGACTGTTGTTTCGACATTTTTTTAGCAATTTTCAGGCTTTTTTCTTTCTCTCGATTTTCACTTCTTTTTTTGGATTTTTACTCTTTGATTGAAGAATATTTGTTCTGTTGGGTTTCCTTGTCTTTTTTGCAAGTCACATGTACCATTCGTGCAAGAGACGACACTGTTTGCAATAAATTTATGAAGAAAATCCTTTGGGGATGGAGCACAATTTATTTAACAAAATATTGCACCCCATATAGATGTTTTGAGCCTTTTTATGGTCGAGGACATGTTAAACATGTCAAAACTTGTGCCCCCTATTTCTACAATTTTTTTCATAATTTTGGCAATAGTTATGCACGTGTGTCAGGAAGGGTTTCTTCTTGTTCCCTTTCACCCCTAGGCCTAGAGTCTCTTATTATGTTTTCTCATTTTGAGGAAGGGAAAATCCCCTTAGGGTTTAGAGTACACCTCTACCATTTTGGAGAAAATTTGTTCAGTTGAGGAATCTAGTGCGCAGAACATTTAGCCATTGTTTTCCAATGTTGTTGCCATCATTTTGTAGTCCTTTTTAGGTCATTTTTAGAATGGTTTGTTTCCTTTTGAGACATGTGTTGAATTTATTCTTTAGGATTGCCATGAGCATCCTTCTTTTCGCAATTTGGTTTATGTTATTTTCCAATACTTTCCCTTATGTTTTTTGTTGGATTTTTTTGCATCATTTTAGCAGATCTAGCCTTAGATCCTAGCCCTTATGCATTAGATCTTTTGGTATCTTTTTTTCTTTGGGTTGCTTGTATTGTCCTCATTTGTTCTTGTTGTTCCATAGATTTTTGCATGGGGAATTGCGTACTTCCGTTTGTTGTTATTTTACTATTATTTATAGTTTATGCACTTTATTTCTTAGTAGCATTGCCATCATAAAACATAATTTAATAAACACATCCACATACACATTATTCACACACTCACACCCTAATAAAACTAGCGCTTGGTTACAACCACCAAGGAAAGACTAGAAACAGTCCACATTAATTATAACTTAACTCACATAGATTAAGGTGACTTGGGCAATAGGGAAAAACATTCTTGTCATTAGGTTTAGGATCAGTGGGATAGGGTTCCAAAATCCCCATCGATCACTTACATAGAGAAATAGTAATTTGTTGTTTTAGGTAGCTTAAAAACCTTCATAATCTCGTGACCAAAACTAGAGCGTGTCAGAAACCGGATTTAGAGGGGGTTAGGTTTAAGTCTAAGTGTGTGCAAATCTCCACGAGGCTACCTGACTAGTTGCTCTAGGCCTCTGCATTATTGACTCACTACCAAGAAGCAAAAGATTATGTTGGAAATGTATTGACTACTGAGGGGGGTGAATAAGTAGTGATGGATTTTATATTAATTTTAAAACATTTACCACAATATCAAATAACCATGCCCATTCACAACATTAGATTAAGTGAATATGAAGGAAAAGATAAACTCAAACATAATAACCATGAGAAACATCAACACAAGCATGCACACATAAGAGAACAAGTATTTTTGTTGGAAACCATTTCAGGAGAAAAATGCCCTACTATTGTTGGGCTGCTCAATTATTTTATTAATATGCTGAAAAAATTGTACATGGATTAGCTTACACCCACAAGCCAGAAGACTCGGCTTCCTTCAAAGTGTGATGGCATCTATGAGACCGGAAACTTGTTTCCTCTCATGGATATATAGAAATCTATCCCTTGGAAGCTCCCACGACCAACGATCCTCTCCCAATTACCATTGGACTATCCAAATCTTACTGGATGGAGAGATATCTTCCGTTTACTAAATATTCCAAATCAATGTCTACTCTGAATCCTCCACGCCTTCACTTCCTCCATGCGAACCACATTTCATAAGCGTTTCATAATGGGTTCTCAATCTACTTAACATGACATACCCATGAACAACATCATTCTACACATAAAATATGAATCAATTTTTTTTTTTTTTTGTTAAGAGGGTTATTTCTTCTCTTCTAGTCACAACAATCTCTGGTCTATAACACACCGCAAGCTATCAATTTCATGCCACAATCAAAACATAAACTATGAATCTTCTTCTCAAGTCTATCGCTGATTGCTGCAAATAATACACTGATAAAACACTGCCAAACAATGCGAGTCATTGTTGAAATCTATACTCACTCTCACGGTCCTCATTATGGAATACTCTAACATTCTCAAGAAAACTAACCAATTAGAACCATCCTCTATTTATCACTTTTTTTATTTGATTAACTTAGTAAATTGTACAGGTTATGGATAACTCAACCATTATTTTCACACTCTTTAGATTTGGTTAAGATAGGCTTTTTGACTAAATCAACCACTAACTCCACTATCAATTTGATATTTTCAACCTTGATCAATTTCTAGAGGCCCCACGAACTTTTCCAACCATATGCTAAAAAAGTTTGATCAAGAACATCCCACAATGCCAAAATTAACTGAACAACACAAGGAATGTGGAGAAAAACTCATGAAAAAACTCGGCCACACCTAAAACAT
>APFE030921669.1:0-16303 GCA_000404065.3 Pinus taeda
TAGACCTAGGGTCTTAATTGTTTCAACTTTATTTTGTTGGCAAACCAAACATTCCGCCACAAACTTTTGAATATCCGATTTAAGGCCATCCCAAAAAAATTCGTTCTTAACCCCGTGGTAAGTTTTTAAAAATCCTGAGTGCCCTCCTAAGGGAGAAGTGTGCAATTCCATAAGAATCTTCTGTTTAAGTTGCGAATTCTTATAGAGGTATAAGCGATCTTTGTACCATAACGAATCATTTTGCAAGCTAAATGTATTAGATGTATTGGAATCATGTTGAAATTTCGAATAAGTGCCCACACTTCTTCATCATTCTTCCATTCCTCCCTTGCTTCGTTTATCCAATCTAGTTGGATAATAGAAATGTCACACAACAATGCTTCCACATCCTCATCCTTTCTTGAGAGTGCATTTGCCACCACATTTTGCTCCCCTTTTTTGTAGATGATTTCACAGTCATAACCCAACATCTTTGTGACCCACTTTTGTTGCTCTTCAGAGGATAATATTTTTTCTAAAAAGTATTTAAGGCTATCATGATCCGATTTTACCTTGAAGTGTCTCCCCATTAGGTAGGGTCGCCATTTCTTAAGTGCATGTAGTATTGCCAACATTTCCTTCTCATAAATATCTTTGTGTAAAAACTTTCCCTTGATTGGACGAATTTCAGAAGAAATGGGTCTTTTATCTTGCATTAAAACAACACCAATTCCATTTCTTGAAGCATCACATTCCAAAATAAATGTTTTGTGAAGTCCGGTGTAGCTAAGACTGGTGCTTGGCACATTGCCTCTTTAAGATGTTTGAAGGCCTTTATTTCTTTTGGAGTCCATGAAAATGCATCTTTCTTCAATAATGTTGTTAGAGGTGCTGCTATTCTCCCCATAATTCTTAACAAACTTGCGATAATAACCTGTCAATTCGAGAAATCCTCACAGATGCTTTATGGATATGGGAATTTTCCATTCCTTAATGGCTTTAATTTTGCTAGGGTCTACCTTAACTCCTTCATGAGATACAATATGACCCAAATATTCCACCTCCTGTACTCTATAGAAACATTTGGATCTTTTTGCATATAATTGTTTCTTCTCCAATAGTTGTAGCACCCTATCAACATGTTTAACATGATCCTCCCAAGACTTGTTGTAGATTAGTATATCATCAAAAAATACTCACTAAGGAAGGGTTTGAAAATGGAATTCATCAAACCTTGAAATGTAGAAGGTGCATTGGTAAGGCCAAAAGGCATGACCAAAAATTCATAATGACCCTCATGAGTTCTAAATGCTGTTTTCAGAATGTCTTTAGTCTTCATTCTGATTTGATGATATCCTGAACGAAGATGCAACTTGGTGAAGTAAAGTGATCCATGCAATTCTTCCAGTAATTGATCAATGACAGGAATGGGAAACTTATCTTTAATAGTGAGCTTGTTGAGCTCCCTATAATCCGGACACATGCGCCATGCTCCATCCTTCTTTTGCACCAATATTACTAGAGCAGAGAAAGAACTCTGACTAGGTTGAATTATACCAGCCTCTAGCATTTCTGCAACCATACGTTCAATTTCACTCTTTTGGGCATAGGGATATTTGTACGACTTGATGTTTGGAAGAACACTTCCTGGAATCAAATGAATGGCATGATCATGATCACGAATAGGTGGGAGACCTTTGGGAGTCTCAAATACCTTGGAATGATTGTCCAAGGCTTTTTGAAGATCTGGAGAAATAGATGATTCCGATGTGGAAACATCTAGCGAACATAATTGAGAAATTACACCTATTTGTTCCTTTTTTAGAAGCTTTGTCATACCATTAGAGCTGATTATCTTTCCCGGTTTCCCTACAATACCCCTTAATTTAACTTCCTTTCCTTCCGCATAAAATTTCATGAAAAGTTCTTGAAATTAAAAGTTATTGTACCCAAGGATTGTAGCCATTGGACTCCTAGTACAACATCAACGCCTCCCATTGGAATGGAAGGCATTGGGCTAGTCAATACATATTCTCCCATGGATAGCTTGATATTATTCCAGAGCAATTTATCGTTCCTCCATTTGCAACCATCACTTGACACTTTGGTGCTAGATATAGGAAGCAATTCAATTCTTTTGCTACCTTACAAGGAATAAAATTGTGGGTACTTCTTGAATCAATCAATACTATTACCTTTTTCTTCTTGATTTGTCCTTCTATCTTGATGGTTTGAGGAGTGGTAATTCCAACCAATGCATTAAAAGATATGGTCAGATTCATTTCTTCTTTATCTAGGCTTTGTTCCTAGAGTATATCCTCTTCCTTTGACCTTTCTTGCTCATTTTCTTCTTCCTCTTCATAATATATGTAGAATAATTTCTTCTCAGCACACTTAGACCTTTAGTGTATTTTCTATCAGCACTGTAACAAAGTCTTTTTGCTCTTTTTTCTTCCAATTGTTGTGGTGTCAACCTTATAGGTTGTGGAAGGCTAGGGGTAACAACACTTCCATCTTTATAGTTATGACTTGTATGCTTCCTCGTTGCCATAATTTTGCTTTCCATTTTTCTTGCTAACCTGAATGCCTTCTCTAATGAATCAGGTTCCCAAAGGCCAACATCATGTTGGATATTATCCTTTAAAGACCCTATGAACACATCAATCCTATGCTCCTCTGGAATATCTTTTACCCTTATGTTCAGTTTTTGGAACTCTCAATGTGCTCCATTATTGAACCCTTTTGTTTGAGACTTATCAATTGGCTAAAAAAAGTGTTGCTTTTTGTATCCTCATAATGTGCCATCAATTCTTCCGTAAAAATTGCCCAAGTGATAAATTGTTTACGAGAGCAAAGCCATTGATACCATACAAACTGATTTGGTTCCAAATATAAAGTTACCATACGTACCTTTTGAGTGTTTTGCACATTATTGAGATCGGAAAATAGCTCCATCTGTAATATCCGTGTTGCGGGATCCTTACCATGAAACTTCCTCATATTGATTTTTGGAATATGGTGGGTCTTCGATCCAACATTAGAGTCTATGGAATCATGATTTTCTTTTGTTCTCATCATGAGTTTCCTTTACTACCATTTCACCCTTAGTGACCCATTCTTGCAACTTATTTATATTTATCTTCAATTCTTCCATGTGTGTCTTCAAATCTATCTTCAAATCATCCATCTTAGCTTCCATGTCATTCATCTTAACTTCTACACCTTTCTTTAAACAATCCATCTTAGATTATGTTCCTTTTTGTGCAAGTGACACTTGTTGCACTTGGTCTCGTAATTTTGATATATCATGTTGCGTTTCTTCTTCTTCTTCTTCATGAGTCATGCTAGAGCTTTTAGGTCGCCTACTAGGTGTTTCCATTTTCTTTCTTCAGGGCATCAATTACTAATAATAATGCTTCACTATGCCCTTTGAATTCCTTCAAAATAATTTTTCAAACCAAGCTTAAGCAAACATTTAAAAAATATACAACCTTTTTTCACTTTGTAGGAGCTCGATATTACCTCTGATGTATCTCTGTAATTTTGGATCACCCAGTTCTGAAATTGTGACCTGTGGTAGCCCTCTGTGTCCTCTTTCCAATGCCACCAGTCTGACCCCAATTGGATTCTCCAATGAAGAGTTATGGCAAATCTCCCACAGTGACCTGATTATAGCCTAATTCAGTAGAACGAACTTGTACGACGTGCCAAGTGTCCCTGTTTTGACCTTTGGCCCTGAAAAATATATACAAGAAACTACAGTCCATCCTCTTTCTGTACCTTCTTATGAAATTTCAATCCGATGCTCAGAGAGAAAGTTATGATGATTTTCCCAGGTCACCTGTTTTTAATGTAATTCAGGATTCTGCAAAAGGACCAACTTCCTCAGTTCATATCTTCGACAATATAGTGCGAAAAATTTTGAAATTCGGACCTGAGATTTAGCGCTATGTCTTCTCAAATGGTTTTTTTTTCAACTTCTGAAACGTCGGAGAAAAAAAGTTATAGTGAATATTCCACGATGACCTGTTTGGAGCAGCGAAACCCTAGAATCCAAAGCCCTGATACCAAATTTTATGAAACCAATTCAAGAAAAGATAGAAAAGATAGATCAACGCCTTAGAATTCAGCCTCTTCAAGGGGGAAACCTCCTTTAAATTACATAAATGAACAATTCTTGTATGATTCAAATGATAAAACCTCCTTTCTATTATAGGAGTCTAAGGAGTCACAATATAACCCAGCCGACCTAACAATAATAATATAAAGCCACAAAAATAACAATAGAGGAATTCTATGGGGTCACAGTAATAACAATATGGGGACAATAGGGGCACAACAATATTAATAAGGGGTACAACTACAATAGTAATGGGGTAATCACTAGCATTATAGGGACCCAACAGAGTGTGTGCAAATGAGGTCGAGTTCCTTATTTACAGGCTTTTAGGGGTGTGAATTGCTATCTTTAGGCCGACTTGTCCCTTCATGTAAGCCAACTTGATCTTTGCACCATGATAAGGTGTTGGTGTGTCTTTTGACTCAAATAAAATTTCTTTACAATATATTACATGCCTAAAAGGTTCTTTCATACATGACAATGACTCAATTGACTTGTAGACTCAATGACAAGCCCTAGAAGCACTCAATGGGTGTTTGACCTAAAAATAAATTTCCTTGAGCATGAAACACATGACTCAAGAATAAAAATAATACATTTATTTTTCTCTTTTCATTAAATACATAAAATCATGATTACATATGTCATTATGAACATTGAACCTAATTACATATTTCAACAAGAAGTCCAAAACTAAAAGTCCCTTGTAACAAGCCATGAGGGTAAATTTATATAAATTTAGGTGACCTTTCACCTTCCATGACTTTTCAACTCCTTTCACACCTAATTTCCATTTTACTTTTAATTATAATTCTACTTTATTTACATAATTACATGAAAATTCAAGATAATAAAATAAATGTCATGGTACTAATTCTGAAATAACGAAAGGTAATGCTTGAACTTGTAATTCTTGAGATAGATAAGTATTACATGCTTTGTAATCAACAATTATGGATAATACTTTGTTCGATATCAGACTTTCATAAGTGATCTCACACTAATAAGAACCGGGAAATATTGTCTTCAAATCTAATTTCACTCAGTGAAATAGCGTGGTGAGCATTGTGTGAAACTTTGTTGGTTCCACCAGATGTTACACAATTTATTTCCTAGTAGGCTTGAGTTCCTTCCGAGTGATAGCCAACATATGTGAATCCATCATCTCCTGAATTTATTGCTAGATGTCCTACTCTGGACTCACTTTCCCTCATGCTCTGATGGTGACTATTTTGTGAGATCTTATAAGGACTTCTATCATGCTATGAATTTGTTGTTAATTGTTCAATAATATGACCACATATTTTCACATTTCTATTGGGCTTAGATGATCACCCTGACTTATGCCTCAATCCTTTCCTTGCACATCTCATCCCTTCTTGGTAAACCAATTGGTGCAGTGGGATACTTTTTTTTCCACTCATACATTATTTCCACAACGATTGAGGTTTCCTTCAATAGTGTATGTTTTTTCTTGAGTTCATTCTAAATGGCCATAAGTGTGGAGGCTACCTTTTGAAGCCTGATCAGTTCATAGTTCAGTCACTTCATAATATCTTCTAATACTCTATATTCATTTGTGCTGCTACCCAGAAATTATATTCATGAGAGCTTGAGGCTGACAAAGTTTGATTATCTTTTCAAAGCCTTTCATTCTCTTGTTATGAATTGGTCAAGTTCTTCTCCAATTCTTTGAATTTATTTAACTGATGCTCTATATTTCTTTTCATGGTAGGAAAGAATGCAAAATCCTCTAGAGGCTACTACTAGAGGATTTTTCATAGTATCTAGCATTATATCCTTTTTAGTAATCACCGAGATTGTATTTGTTAGTTCTTGAGCTAAGTACCTACGTCTCTCTTGAAGAATTCTACTAGATCCACAATCAAACCTAAAACTTGCAAGATCAAGGACTTGGCTTTCTTCACTAGTTGAGATACACATTTCTCCAAATGGCAAGTCTTGTAATGAGTGGTGGAGAAGTCAATATGACTTGAGCTTCCTTCTCGGCCTACTCCTCTTGTCTGATCTCCTCATGGGCCCTTTTATCTGTTACCTCTTTTGCTAATGTTTTTTTCTTGTTTCCTTGCTTCTTTTGCTTGTTTTCACTAGTAAAAAATGATGAAATTAGTGACCATGTGACTAAAAAAATTAGTCACCACAACTTTTCTGAGTGAAATACTACCAAAAATGAGCAATCTTAAGTGACCCACCTAAAAACGGCTAACATAAATGACTAATTTAGTCTCAGGTTAAAATATACGACTAGATAATAAGTAATGCGACTAAAAATGACTAATGTGAATGACTAATTTAGTTTATGAACAAAAATACGACTACTTAAAAAGTATTACAATAATACAAATCAATCATTTATCTTAGTCATTTTAATTGTGGTAGATGAATGAATACACAACAGGGGCCTTATGAGACAATCATTCATGTTGTTGATGTAGTTCTCACACGACTCAAACATTTGATCGTCTATCGCAGCGAGACACTCTGTGATGGTTTTCATAGATGCCCAACATATATCAATGAGATACATTCTATTGCCAAAGCCTGTAAGTAATGGAATGATTATATTCAAGCCTATTGTAATATGTTGCACTCACATGCTTATTAGAGTGTTGAGAATCATACTTTCTTCACACCTTGTTTGATCCTCTCCTTAAATTGTCACCTTAATGGAATGCTTCAATTATACCTATGAGGTGTTAAATTGATATCCTTCTAACAAATACCAAAGAAATATTCTATATCATAGTTAGATTTATATTTTCCTTTCATTTTTATCATTTCCTTTTGTTATATGTATGTGTGGAGATGCAAATACCTTTGTTATATTTTATAGGAGGATCATGACATTGTAGGTGAGTAAGGAGGCATAACCTTTTGATTTGTTTGCATATTATTAGATCTATTTTGGCATATTCTAATAGCATTGCTCGTCATTGATGTCACATAGTCATGGCCTCTTGTTCTCCTGGAAGGTTAATCATTCTTCATTCTATTACGTTAACTTAGACACTAAACACAATTGACAAACATTAAACAATATTGACAATATACTCCATCCAAGGGCCATTTTAATTTTCTTGTTAAATATTAAAATACTTTTAATTTGAAAATATAATCTAAATTGATTAATTAATTTAAATTTTTTAATAAAAAAAATAGATTGAGTATTGAAAATCCAAATATTCTTATAAAAAAATTGAAAATTAAATTTCCCCAAGGAACTTTTAACTAAACCAATCCAAAAAAAATAAAAATAAATTAGTGTTTGCTTTTGGCGGCAGCTAAGAGAGATTAAAGCCAAAAAAAACTTAGTGTTTTCTTTTGGTGACACTTCAGAGATATTTAAGCCTACAGGAGGTTTTTATAAAACCCTTTTTTGATGTTTAATTTATGGCTATCTTTGAAAATGCACCTCATGAAGGTAAAAAAGAGCTGGCCAAAATGAGCAGGCCAAAGTGAGAGAGGCCAAACCAAGTTGTTGTTAAACATTTGGAGAAGCACCTAGATGCTCAGCCTTGAAGCTCATTCAGTTTCATAGTCTTACAGTCACGTGAGCAAGTGAAAATTTGAGCCATGACTGCGATGCAAGGAGAAGCACCTAGATGCTCAGGCATTGAAGTTCGTTCAGTCTTACAATCATTTGTACTGAAAATCTGAGCCATGATTGCGATTCTCTTGAGGAAGTATATCACATAGGATGAGACATTTTTAGGCCACAATTAGAACTGCTTACACAGAACGTCATCAAGGCCCACTTTCTCACTTGCGTTTAGAGGTGTTCAAAGGTAGGAGGCCAAGTAATCAACATATGTTTATTGCAAATGATTTCAAGGAAGTTGTTTGTTGTGTACCATATTTGTTTGTTTTTTTATCTTCAAATTGGTCATTAAATGTGGAGCCTATTGAATACATTAATATGTAGTTTTTTGCTAATCAAATGATGAATTCTAAAATGACAATGCATTTCTCTCTTATGCTGTGTTTCCATATTTTTTAGATAGATATTTGAGTTTTAAGAAGATCATTCCTACTCCTGGAGTGGATCAGAATGAACACCATGCTCATTTTTGTTAGGGCAGCCGAGGGTATATTCCCATCATTTGTTAATGGATGGCACTACTAGTTGAATATTTGTCATAGATAAATTCTGTGTAATAAATATAAGTTATAGGTAGTAAATCCTAAGCTCTCCTTTTAAACCAGAATGGGCTAGATCTTGTGTTTCAGATTTGTTTTCTGCAATATAAAAAATCTCTTTTTTCCTTCTATATTTTTTCCTATTTTCTTGTACGACATTTTGGTGGGCTGGTTACCTATTCCTGGATTTTGATGAGATCATCTTCTTTTTTATGAGTTGGTGAGCTCTAGTGTTTGAGCATGCTCAAAATTTGTTAGACACCCAAATTCTATCATGGTTTTCACGATGATTGTACACTTTGTTTATCCCCAAGATATGAAAACTTGCTGGTCTCAGTGCCTACGAAACTCTCAAAAAATCTCTCTGAACATTTTTAGTGTAGCACCTGCAAACTCTAAAAATCAATTATTTAATCTCTTCATGCTTTGTGATAAGTCGAGGCAGACCCTAACTATAAAGTTTACCTCATTGAGGGGTAATGCAATAGATTCAAATATTTGTAGAATGGATCTAGTTTGCACATGTTTTTAAATTAATCTAAAAGAAATTCTATAGCATGACCTAGATCAAGGCATTAGTGGGATGAATTGATTTAGTGGCTACATTTCACTTTTTTAGGGTCCTATGATGACTTAGTATGAAACAAACTAGTTATTGCTCGAGGCAAAACTTTCTACTAATTCCTGACCAAAGTAGCTTGTCATTATACCATTTAAATAATCTACATCTAGTTGTTTTATTAATTGAGTCTCTGTGTTGGAAACAATGTTGAACTTGGTTCATAAAATGAATTAACAAATATTTGTGTCTCTGGAAATAAGTTTTGTTTCTGAATCTTAGGAATTTTTCCATTTTTAAGGTATAGGAGGTTACAATTGTTAGTAAACATAGATATACCATTTTTTAGTTTTCTTTTTCATTTTTGTAACTTTCCTCTATGATAGTTTGAGGATTTTACATGCATAGGAAGGTTGTAATTTTTGGTTGTTTTGGCTTTAAATTTCTCCCTTTCTACACCACCGAATATAACATAGTCAAATTACTGTACTGACTTTCTGACTCTGATTTTTAAATGTGAGATGGCATGAAAGGGCCTTCATATGTGAAAACAATATTTAGATGTTAATCTTTAACTCACATACATAACAAAGAAATGGAATCATATAAAACATGAGTTCCCCAAGGCAATAATAAACGATATTTTACAGCTTAGGTACATCCATCCACGAAATTACAATCTATTGCAGAATGTATGGGAAATGATTCCATCAGATTCGAGATTAGGAACATATCAGGAGAAATGAGTGGAAATATGCACATATTGTATCTCTGCGTTACCTTGTCAGAAGCTAAACATATTGAATTTCTTCTTGATGTTAATTTTGAACCTTTGAATAATGAAATTATCATTTTCCCTGACCCCACTCACAGAGTAAACTGGCCTAGGAGGGTTGAACCATAATTTTGTTGCCTTGCACAGGAAAACCTCTTAACAATGAAATTATCATTTTCCCTGGCCCCACTCATAGATTAAACTGGTCCAGGAGGGTTGAACCTTAATGTTGTTTACTTGCACATGCAAACCATCCCACAAGGTTCAACTCTTAAGAAAATTCCCTTCGGTGATTGGAACCCTAGTGGATGGCTTGAGAAGCCACCACCCTCACCATTGGCTCTCAATCCCATTGGAAATGGTGTTGGATATTCACAGATCTGTTTGGAAAACAACATTATTATGCTATTTTTAATTTGTTCTGAAGTAGATAATTTTTTAGTATACTATCAAACATTTGCAAGGATGGGAAGGAAACATTTATTTTTGACGAATGTGAAAATTCCTAGCAAGGAGAAATGTATCAGGAATATCAATTGCAAAGCTTTTCATACTTGTTTGTATACTCACATAGCTTAAAGTTCGGGGTTGAGGTTTTATTTTGTACATTCTATTTTGTAGCTTTTTACTTTTTCGTAGGCTTCCATATTCACTACAAAATGCAGGATCTATACTAAATATATGTCCATATAATATTTGATGCCTAAAATATTTTAATAATATTCAACCTGACCTCAATTGACTTATGGTAATAATACTCTTATGTAGGCTAGTAAATGTCAAGGTATCACTGGAGTTGAGCCCCTTTAAAATCAACTCAACCAATGGAATCTTTGCCATTATTGCCTAGTAAGGTAAAGTTTGAATATCCATTGTCAATGATAAATGAGAAGCATGATGAATTTAATGGAAATAATATACAATATGGATTAGTCTTGAACCATCAAGAAACTACAAATGAACATTTTGTTCAATAAATTATCAAAAACAGGAAACTAGATGATACTTTTTGCCAACTAGTAAGTGGCTATCTAGGAGGTGTTCAGGTGAACTCGAGGTAGAGAGACAAAGAAAAATAACTAGAGGTAAAGCAGTGGAAGACCAATTAGTTTTCCCCAAGTTTGAACAAATCCAAACTACTACGGCACCCCTAACAATACCTTGGTATGTATATATATTTGTGTTCTCATTTTCACCCTCTCCCACACACATTGTCCTTGTTATGCTATTTTTTTTCACATTATTATAACAATATTCATAAAACCCAAAGGAATAATAGATCTCTTTGATAATTATACCCACACTTCCCTTAATTTAGTCTCACAACAAACAATTTTTCCAAAACAAAAGCAATATAAATTATTTCTCTTGTTCCCAAAAATACATTATAGTACATATACATAAGTCTTTCATCAAAAAACTATTTGAATTTCAACATTTCTAGAAATTAGTAAACCAAAATATGAATATCCTACTACTCAACACTTAGTAAACAACTTCAAACTCCAACTATTATCTTCAAGCTTTTTGGTTGGTTGATTCCTTCTTTGACCTTTAGGGTCACACATGTCTGACTCCTAGAAGTAGTCATTTTGATAAATCATATGCTCTTGTGTTAGGTTCTCTACAAGAAAGATGATAGTATATGTTGGAGAAGATTGTCTCCATTTTTTTCATCTGAGCTAGCATAAGGTGCAAATTCATATTCCCCATTTTGTAGCAGCCCTTCATCTAGTGTATAACCACATCATAGTCACCAAAAATCAACAATTTTGTCTCCTCCATGTATGCTTCCATTTTCATTAAGATCATTAAAGCCATCAACTCAACGCAGTTATCAGTACTGCACCCAAGCTTGCATTGAAATTAAGGATAATAGAATCATTTAGAAATAAGGTACCTCCTGCAATACAAAGAGTATGTTTCTCTTAGCTAGCACCATACAAGTCACCCCAATTAATCAATTCATGGTTTATTCTGCATCCTGGGTTTTTGTGTCTTTTGATGTATTTTTATGATTTCAAGCTTACGATATGCTCCAAGAAACCGCAATAGTAACAACTCTAAAACCTTAAAGTTCTTTATTTTGGGTCCAATTCTTCAAAGCCTCCTCCATAGTCTGCACATGTTACCATTCCCTACAATTTTTCAGTTACTTCATCTCTTCACATACCTTACATGCATATGTGGAATTGTTAATAAATGATAAATTGGTTCTCTTTCCTTCTTAAGTAGTGCACACCACCCTAAACCATTCTTGCTACATTTTTGAAGTATTTTCCAAGTTAGTGCTTTGTTCCAAAGAACTAATGACATTCAAACCTTTGAATTTAGAGGATCATAATACTTCCATGGAATCTTTCACCTCCAGGCCTCCTCTTCCTAGGTTGTATCTACAAACTTTTCTTTGTACCCTAATATAGGAGTATATCCTCCCAGGGTAGGGTTCCTTGAGTAGAGCAGAAAATCTTCCTTGCTTATTCTGATATGAATATTCATATGTTGATCCACAAATACCTTCCACTGGTGTATTTCCCTCTTTTTCAAACCAAACTCCTTTCCTTTCTTCCATCTTTGCTGCCAAAATGAGGCAGATATTGCATCGGTTCCCTAACCCAGGGTATGAATTCCTTGACGTTGCAAAGTAGTAATCAAATACAATGGTAATCTGTAGGCTTCTTCACATCAAACCTATGGATTAGCCACTATTCTAATTTGATCCCCTTTTCCAACTCCCCATATTAACCATACGCCTACCAAAGTGAAAGTCAATGCCAATGATTTCCAGACTATAGACCCATTTTGGATAGTTTTGTTTTCCTTCCTATCCCATTATTCCATGTTAAGGTTTTCAATGTTATTTTGGTATATCACTGGCCTCCAGAGTCCCTATTTGGAAATAATCTACCATGGACTTTTGATAGCTAGAAATTTTTCGAAAGAAGTGAATGTATTTGAATTCCCAACCTCTAGTTTCTTTTGGTTTAGACAAGGACTAGCATCTAACAAGTGGAATGCCCTCTTTCTTCCTCTTACCTATCCATAAAAACTTTAAAGAATTTCCTTCTAATTATTTCAATAACCCTTAGGGATGTAGGCCATAATATGCCAATAGATTGGACTTTCTTCCAACACAGCCTTGGCTAATGTCAATCTAACTCCCAAGAAAGCCATTGATTACACAGCTAGTTTTTTTTCCTATATCCTTTATCAACTAACTCCAGTGATTCTTGAAATGTGGATACTTGAAGCCTTCTTGAAAAGTTGATCTCTAAAACGAGAAGACATACAATATCATTGTAAGTCATTCATCCTCTACCCAATTAAAACCAAGTGAAGGTTTCTACATATTGATTACCACCAGAAACTGTACAATATAGGTCAAGGGTTTCCTTTAACTTATTTAAATATTGTCAACATCAAATTGTTCAATGGTTTGATGAATTTCACTAATAAAGACATGATTTTGCCAATCCGTGCTACATATTTCCATTAACAATGTTTACTTGTGTAATACAGTGTTGTCTCTGTTTTTATGTTATTTTGAATTTTCTTTTAGTGCTACAATTGGAATATATGATATTAATTTATGCCTTGCAATTATAGTTGCTGAGATACTATTCTTTTTCTCTATTTTATTGTTATGTGTGGTCCTCTAGATGATTTCTTCTTGTTTTTCTTTACTAGTTGAAGGGATTGGTAATTTTAGATTTTTCCATATTTTAATAGATTTAGTTTTTTCACTCAGGCCATATTTGAAACACTTTTTTTAGTTTTAGGTTATGATCTATTTATTTAATTTTTGACAACTCTTAGATAGGTGCTAAAACCAGTGTTTCTTGTTGGTCTCTTATAGGAATGATTATTTATGTAACTTCGCCAAAGTAGAACCTGATGGATCACGTGTTTAATATTTCCTATATGTTTAGGATATTTGGAATACATGTTTGATAGGATTCAATGAAATTACACACTACCTATTGCCAAATTTCAGTTTTCATAGTGTTCAATTTTATCGGTTTTTAATTAACCAATTTCCAAAGCCTACATACATACTTAGTTCTTGATAAGGTACAAAATCCACATTTTTCTGAATTTAAAAGTTATATTTCTTCTTCATTTCTAGTTTGAATAAATAAATTCTGTTGTTTTCAAGTCTTGAAATCTTGTGTTTGGTTCAGGGCTTGGATCCAAGAACCACTGCAACCATGTTTTCTGATGATAGATGCATTGGAGAGAAGAAAATAAATCTGGAAGACTGCTTTGTTCTTAATATTTGTGCAGATCCATCAACCTTAAAGGCTAGAAGTGATGGCCCTGCTGAGATTATCAGACATGTTCTCTTTGGCTATTTTAGCCAGAGAATTGGGCTTCTTGTCCATATGGAAGATTCTCATCTCACATGAATTCGATTTACTAGGGGTGATGTCGTTTATGGGGAGACAACAATAAAATCAGTGCTTGATGATCACAAACCCGTGGAGGGAATGATGGTAGCTCATTATGTCCTCTGTTGTCACTCTCTTCACATTTGGAGAAACAATAATGAGGCACACAAAAACAATAATATTTTAACATATAATAGGTTGTTTCAGTTTTTGGGATGCCCATGAAGCTTTTGGTACTTGAGATTGACTTTATATAATGTGCATCCCCCTAACATTCAGATATAATCTTCATTGAAAATTGTGAGGGCGGTGTCAAATTCACGTTGGATAATACCCTCCTCTAAGATAAAAAGTTTAACAAACTCAATAATAGAGAAACCAACAATGACGTCACCAAAATTTGTAGCCTCTTCAAGGTATTCCATCCCCTCATCAAGGTCAAGAATATATGAACCAAAGGCATCCTATGGTAATGATGGTTTAAGAAACCCAACCACACGAAAACCTTCAGTGAGAAAAACCAAATCTAAAGCTTCTTCAAGGTCTTTAATCCCCTCGTCAAGGTCAATTGTGTTTGGATCAAAGCCAAAAACATAGAAACTTTCAGTGACAACACCAAACTTTGTAGCTTCTTCAAGGTCTTCTAACACATCTCCAAAGTCAATATTGTTTGCATCAAAGTCCTAACCAAGGTCATCCATGTAGTTATCAAAACCATTATTTCAATCTTCCATGACAAAACTAAGTCAGAAGAATTCAGTTCCTTCGCTAGAGCCTTCTTCTATGAGCAAAGATAACATCATGTCATCTAGAAATTTCATAATGCCACAAGGAACTTCTCTCAAAGTGAAAACAAATCCTTTGAAGCCTTCTTTAATGCCTACTTTTTTAGGTGGAACACCTCCAAATTTAAGGACCACAATGCCAAAAAATACAACTTTAGCTAATAGGTGTAGACTTGTAGTCCCCAACTTTGTGCGTTGTACAACTGAAGATCCTATTGTAAGCAATCTGAGAAGACAGTCATGGTCAGTGAACAAAGTGTCTAGTTTGCAGAATACCAAAATACATGGTAATGGCATTCACAGCATGACAATGCCCATTTCACTTGGCAACAAAATGGTAGAGAAAGGTATAGATGAAATGAGATCTCTCTCTCAAAGTATAGTAAAGAAATCAACTATGTCTGTCAATTCCACCTTGCAACCTTAAGAGACAGTGAATTCAATGTCATCTCAAATGAGCATTGTCTTTGGGAGGACACTCTCAAAGCCAACCTTTGCTATGGCTCTGAAACACATGGTAAGTATTGACTCAACAACATTGTCTGCATAATTTGTCCCGGCATAGACCTTAATTTGATATTATTCTTTTGCCTAAAATGAATGCAATGTGCCTTGCAATTTGGCCTGCAAAATTTGACAATTCGTACTGACGGAACATGTTTTTGTTGCAAATGTGAGAACATCTATTGTATGTAGAAGCTTTGATAAAAAAAATTGATAAAAAATGGAATTTATGCTCTGTTTTTTTCAGGATTTAAGGAAAATTACACCAAGTAGATTCTAGCCTCATATGGCCATCATGTCAAACTCATCTCAGAATATTGTTCGAGCAGGAGCCACCAAAAGCAAGAAATCTAGTATACCTGACTCTCCAATTGCAATTAGCAGCAATGACAGTTCTGAGTATGGTGCAAGCATTGTTCCAGATATAAGAATTAGCCATTTTAATTGGACATGTCATTGAATGTTATAAAGAAAATACTCTTTTGGCGTATTTTTTTCTTCTTCTAAATTTGTCCTTGTTCCAATATCTGGTTGAAACTATGGAATTTTGGGTGCTATAATTGTTCTATATCAGGAAGGATCCTAATGTACCATATGAAATTAGATAATATGAAGCCATTGCAAGATATAAGAGTTAAATAAAGCTCAAACTTAAGTGAAAATATATGCTCCTTGCCAATGGTTTTGTTGTGCAAAATATTTTTATGTCTGAACTTTGTGTCTGTTTATTTAGCTTGATCAATGTATGTATGAACAGTAGATTCCAGAATTCTGCAACCAAAGTCATACAGGGAATCCAATGTTGTGGGGTTAGATATTTAAACCAATTGTTTAGAGGAGCTAGAAGTACTAGTTATCCATAGTATTAAGGGTGCAATTGAGACAGGGAAGTTAATAAATCTAATGATTGTGTCTTCTTGGAAAATCCAACCAAAGAATAGAGATCCTAAGTGAAAGGTTGTTGAAATCCTTGCCCTGCTGATTCTAATTTTATCACAAGGAAAATGTTGTAGGAATATTTCTTGATAGGAAGCA
>APFE030921672.1:0-11545 GCA_000404065.3 Pinus taeda
AGATGCGTGGGGATTAACGAGTAGGGGCTACGGTTTTTGGCGGTAAGCGGTATTGATCGCACCGTTTTTGGTGGGTGAGTGGTAAAGGTACGGAGGCTCGCAATCACAATCATTGGGTGACGCGTGGTGGACGGGACGGGACGAAAACCACTTTGATCACGAGTTAATGTGCGATTGGTTTGAGGGTGCGAGAGGAGCGAAAACTGTTGGATCGCGCGGTAGATGATCAGACGGCAGGGGTTTAATTGTACGTTTTTCATCGGATGTGATAGGGAAAGGGCTTGTGAAAACGTGCGTTCATGTGATCGCGGTTATATGATGGTTTAAACTCCACACCCAGGACCTGAGGGAATATGGGTTTATACAGGGTTTGAGAGGTAAAACGAAGTGCGCAGAGGTATAAGAGTATAAGAGGAGTGAAGAAGAATGAGAAAGATGATTGATGTGAGCCTTCTTTAAGCACAACAACACAGCCAGACCTGTATTTGACCCTCAAAGTTGAAGTATGTAGCAGAACTAACACTTGCTCCTTTTGGGGATGAGATCCTCCCTATGAGGTCTCAAGAACTTGCAGATCAATGCCTTTCCTGTGAAAATCAAACTAGCAAAATTTCCTAGTGTTCCATTGGGCATGGATTCTAACTGAGCTTACACTAAAACTGATAAAACAACATATTTACAATTTTAAGGCCAAAGACCTTAAACAACATAAATTTTCAAAAAATGCCCATTGACTGGGCCATCAAAAACTGCTTCTCCTCCCATACTTTGCAGTATGAAGGTATTGTTCCCTTGGATCTGAGAAATAATAAAAGGCCCTGTCTAGAAAGCATCAAACTTCCCATGGTTGCCTCTCTTCTCTTTCAATGCATCCCACTTCAGAACCAAATCTCCAACCTGAAAATTATCTATTTTTGTCCTTCTGCCAAAATCATCCTTAATCTTCTTCTAATGTGCTGCAAACTTTTCAACCAGTTGTTCTTTGATTTGGTGTACCTCTGCTAAATCAATGATCCTTTTTGCCATGTCTTCTTCCTCATTCTGTTCTTGTTGCAAGAACTTTGCCACAGGGATAATTAACTGAATTGGGAACATAGTCTCAGTGCCATATACTAGCTTAAATGGAGACGTCCCTGTGGACTTCTTAATGGTCACTCTATCAGCCGATGGTGCATATTTGAGCTTGGAGTCCCAATTCTTTTTGTTGTCTTCCAACAGCTTCTTAATTATCCTTATTAAACTCTTGTTAGAGGACTCTGCTAGACCATTTCCTTGAGGTTAGTATGAGGTGGAATGAACCAGTTTAATGCCCATTTAATTGACATGTCCACCAATTCTTTTGCCCTCAAGGCTGTTGCATTATCTGTGACTAATTTATGTGGACAACCAAATCTGGTGAAGATATTCTCTGTCAAAAACTTTATGACCACATTAGATGAGCCTTTCTGGTAGGAATGGCCTCAATCCATTTAGTAAAGTAATCAGTGGCTACTAGGATCCATCTGTGTTGACCACTGGAATGTGGATTGATCTCCCCAATGAAATCCAAGCCCCACTATTGAAAAGGGCCACTTGCATGAATTGGTTTTAAGGACAGGGACTTCAATTGTTGTTTCCCTTCAAATCTTTGGTACTGTCACAAGATTTAACAAATAAAAATACATCAGAAAATAAGGTGGGCCAATAGTACCCAGCTCTGAGGATTTTGTGGGTTGTTGTCTTCCAATAATAGTGCCCTCCACACATGTTGGAATAAAACCACTGCATAACTTCCATTGATTGTTCTTTGTCCAGACATCTCAAAAGCATTCCAGATGGGTCCCTCCAGTAGAGCAGATTTTATGAATGCAATATTTAGCTACCCTGAGCTTAACAGTTATGGCTTGGCTTATGCTTAAGCCTGGAGGAACTTCTAGCTTCAGCAAGAATTTAACTATTGCAGAGTATAAATCATAAGAAGCTAGATTTTCGACCAATGTCTGATTTCTTCCTGGTTCAGTTGTTACTTCTTCTGTTTGACCATTTTCTGCATCCATGCTTATGAGATTTATGTCCAATGTTCTGCAATTTTCTTCAGCTAATAGTCTGGCAAGGCCATGACCTTTGACAAGCTTGGTGGGCTTCAGTTCTATATTAAATCTGATTAACTTTGCAATCCATTTAGCCCTTCTTCCATCAGCATCAAGCTATGTTAAGACATCTTTTATTGAAGCAGAGGGTACATAGGCAATTATCTTGGAATGCAGAATATAAAATCTGAAGGCTTTCAAAGACTTGATAAGAGCATATACTTGTTTCTCAGTGATATCATACCTCAGCTCAGCATCCCTTAATGTTTTCCTGAAGAATGCCACTGGCTGCTCTGAGCCTTCTTCATCCACTTGCAATAAAACTACTGCAAGGGTGTCTTTAGAGGCAAATGAAAATATATGGAACTCCTTGCTATAATATGGACTTCTTAAAGTGGGAGCTTCCATAATGGCTTTCTTAATGGACTCAAAGGATCTTCTTGTTGCATCAGTCCATTTGATCTCTGATCCCTTTTTAAACATGGAGGTAATATGTTTCGCAAGTTCCGCAAAATTTGGGATCAACCTCCTTACAAAATTTATTTTGCCCAGAAAGGACTAGATGTCTTTCTTTGATCTCGGGGAAGATAAGGTCTGTATTGCTTTTACTCTTTCTAGGTCAATTCAGACACCTGCAACAGAAACAACATGTCCTAACAACTTGCCTTATTCTAAAGCAAACTGTGACTTTTTAGGATTGACTGAAATCCCAAACCTCCTACACTTCAGGAACACTTTCTTCAAATGTTGTAAATGATCTTGATGACTGCTGGAGTATACTATTATATCATCAAGGTAGATAAGGACAAAATTATCCTTCTCTCCCACAAATTCTATATCCATAGCCCTCTGAAATGTGGCTCCAACATTCATCAACCCAAAAGGCATCTTGGAATACATAAAAGTGCCCCAAGGAGTGGTGAATGCAGTCTTCTCTTGGTCATCGGGATGTACAGCAACCTGATTATACCCTAAAAATCCATCCAGAAAAGACATCACTTTGGCCCCTGAGACCTTCTGCAACAAATGCTCCATCTTGGGTAGAGGGTAATTGTATTTCTTAGAGCATTTGTTTAAGTTTCTAAAATCAACACAAAGTCTGATTTCTCCACTTTTCTTCCTCATCACTACTAGGTTGGCTACCCACTTGGAATATCTGAGAGGGACTATGATTTTGGCAGCCAGCAACTTTTTGATTTCTTTTTCAATCAAAGGGAGGAGCAAGGGGTTTATAGGCCTCAGCTTCTGCTTGAAAGGGATGGTGTCTTTCTCTAAAGGGATTTTATACTGGATAATCTTCTTATCAAATGTTTTCAGGTCACTATATTCCTAGGCAAAAAATCAGCAAACTGCTTCATTAAATTGCAGTATTCAGCACTTTGGGCAGCAGACAGATGAGTGGATAGATTTATATATCTTGGATGACCTGGACTCCCTATATTATGCTTACAGACTGCATTTTGATCTTCTTTTTGGGCAGCCTTGCAAGGCACATCATTCTGGTCAAACAACTTTTCTAAAGGAACTAGACCTTAGGTATATGATTGTTGGGAAGTTGGACAATTCTCTATTTGCTAATTTTGTTTCTAAGCTGAGATTGGGGATTTTCTTCCAAGGTTTCATTCTCTTGGTCAATTTTCATTTCAGATAATTCATCAATGACTTGCAGGAACATATTCACTTCATTATCATCCTCAAAAACTTTCCAATGCTGGACATTATCAGGCAAGGATGGTCTATATTTCATTTGGACTTCGTAAACTAGTCTGGGAGGTAGGGGAGGGATAAACATGCTAGCAGACATAGCAAGGGAATCAACAAGCTGATTTTTGGCTATAGGGATGTATGAGATACAAAAACTATCAAAAGAATCTTTGAGTCTCCATACCTCATCTCTGTATGCTTTCAGCCTTGGGTGCTTTGCTTGAAAAGTTTTGTTCACTTGCTGAATGATAAGATCAGCATCTCGAAACACCTTTATGCTTCTAATTCCTCTATCTTTTGTTGCATTAAGACCCAATATCAAAGCCTCATACTCTGCTTTGTTGTTGGTGACTTGGAAGGCCAGCTTAAAAGATAGTTGTGTGCTTTCTTATTTTGGAGAAATGAGCACCATCCCTGCTCCTGCAGTCTCCCTGGAACATGCTCCATCAAAGAACATCTCCCAAAACTGACTTCCTTGCTCTTCCTCGGCCTGAACTATTTGTTTCTTAAGCTGCATTGAGGCCTTCTGTGATTCTTCAATTTGGAGAATACAAGCTCCAAAATCAGTGTCCAAAGCATAAATGGGATGATTGGAAGGGTTCTTCTCATCACTGATGATGTATGCCAGCTGTGCTTCTCTATACAATCTCCTGCTTTCCCCTCCAAAAACTGGGACAGTGGCATAAGCTAGATCATTTTGTAATGTCCCACCTAGTCTCTTAATCCATCCTCTAGACAGTAGCATGCCAAATTTAGGAGGGACATCTGCTACCACAATGTCCATCATCATGCTCTTCATGGGCAGCTAAGTTAGGGTAATGGCTAGGTCTTTGATCAATCCTAGGCATTTCACTTTCCTTAAATCAAAAGAGAATAAATCATGATATGGTCTAGTGATATTAAGGCCTAACTCTTCCATGACAGCTTTTGGCATCAGATTGTGGCTAGCCCTTGTGTCTAGCAAGCAATTGTGGAGGATTTTATCATGAATAATCAAAGAGACATAAAAGGATGGAGAATTATCATCAGCAGGTTCAGTCATTGGGCTAAGCACAACTACAGGCTTATCATCTTGCAAATTGACAGAGTCAATGGAGGTTTGTGTGGCTTTGAGCTCAAGAGCTTCAAGGATAGGCCTTCGAAACACTTCACTCTTTACAAGTTCTAACAGAGGCACAGATATTTTTAACTTCTAGACTTCTGATTCAAAACTGAAAGGGGAAGGGGGCTTATCAGGACCTCTTACCTCTTGAGTTGGAGATTTTAGGATGACTGGTTCAGCTGCTGGCCTTTTCTATATGGTATTTTGTGACTCTGTTTGGACAACAGCTTTTTGGGCAGGAATCTCCTTGGCATTGTTTGCTTTTGACCTCAGATTATATCTTTGTTGTCACCAGTCTGCAGAACAGCCTCTCTGTCCCATTCTTGACTAGTTTGGTCCAGGAGTAATGCTTCTTCGTATTCAACCAATGTCAAAAAGGCAGCGCTGCCTTTATCTTCCATGCAATGAATTTCATCCTCTTCTTCAAACTGTTCCTCCTCCATGACTACATTTTGAAAAGGAGCTTTAACTTTTTGTTCTTCGTTTGGTTCTTTACCCCTCTGAATGATTTGCAACTTTTCACTTGCTCTTTAGAATGGATTTGGATTTCTTGGAGGAAATGTGTTTGGAAACCTTACCTTCCCAGAGTTCTGCTCAACCTTCAGCTTAGATATCTCAGCAGCCAATGACTCTATCATTCTGGTCATTTTGTCTAATTTAGGCTCTGATGATGAAGCAGAGGAAGAAGGAGCCTCACATCGCTGCCTCCTTCTGTCAGCATGACTTTTGAGTTTTTCTGCAGCCATAATATTGGATTCTACTTCTAGGGCTACATCTTGCATATTAGCCAAAGTGGCACATCTTCTTTCTCTCAACAACAGGCAGAAATTAGAATCAAAAGCATTGGCATAGGTGAGTTTGGCCAAGGTAGGGGTTAGCTTTACTTCAGTTCATATCCTACTATACATACGATTGAATCTTTTATTAAAATTAGGCAATGAATCCCCATTCTCTCTCTTCAGGTTACCAAACTCAGTATGGTAATACAACAAGTCTTTTTTATCTCCCCAGTGCTTCAAAAATGCATCATCTAAGGCTTAAATATCAGCAATAGACCTAGGGGCCAGTTCTCTGAACCACTTTCTAACCTCTCCATCAAGGCTCTAGACAAAAACTCTCATCCACACATCGTCTTCACTGATATCTAGGTTATCAGCATAAATGTAAAAAGATTCAAGGTGTTCTTCAGCTGTTACTCCATCTGTACCAGTGAACTTGGGCATATATTTCCGATACTCTCCAGCAGGCATGGCATTCAAAGGAACAGGCAATACCAAGGGTCCATACCTAGTAGCTATGATTCTTTCCATCTTCGTGGGTGCTTGCTGGCCTGCCATGATTGGGACAGGTGGAAGGATACTGGCAGATTGGATGTGGGGAACAATGAAATAGATGATAGAGACAAGGGAGTATGATGGACTGTATGGGAGACTTCCTTTGGATTGAGATCAAAAGGGGAATTGAAAGAACAAGGAGCTTTATGAATCTTTGAAGGTGATTCTTCACTAGCAATACTAGGCTCTAGATCTTCAAACTGTGTATTCTCAACTATAACCTTCTCTTTCAGAGATGCATAGGATTTCTTAGGCTTACCTAATCCTGATGCTCCTTTCTGTGATGTTCTCTTCGACTTGACAATCTTCGCAGAGTCAGGCACTGGGTCAGCTGGTGATTTCTGAGGATTTCTCCGGGTATGCCTCACAAACTAAGCCAGAATTGAAACGTGGAGTCGCCACGAGGTTGGTCCTTCAGTAGAGTTGCCAGATAGATAATTACAACCAGAAATGTGTCCAAAATTTGTCTATCATCAAAGAAGGAACTGTGTCGTTCTCCCAGGGAAGCTGAGCTTCAATCTCCTCTCCCTGGCAATGGCACCAATTAATGTTATCACCCCAAGAAACTCTCCTAGGTTGTATCTCAGAGATGCTCGAGAACATTATAAACTCAACATGATGTTGGGAATGGATGAATGGAAGGAATGATGCTTGTTCAAGCCAAATAACCACTCCTACTTTGCTTGGCTCCAGACATGCATGAACACCCCCAGAATACAAGGCTTTAGACCACCAATTACTCATAGTTTAGGGATTGGGTGAATATGGAGAATACTGACCACACCAACAGATGCACAAGACCATGTGATGGCCGGTTGCAACCAATAAAGAGGTCTGTAAATCTATTCCCTAATGCACAGATAGGATGACAGCTCTTTGTCACTAGGTAAACAGAAACCTGAATAACACATTCATTGATACGAACAAGATTTTAACACAGAGGTAGGATGACAACTCCTCTAATGCTAAACATCAAGAGTTCATGAAAACTGCATAACGGGCACAGCCTAGAACAAAATAGAAGTGAAAAGTAAGCAATTAACAGCAAAAGAAGCTTGTATTAGCTGAAAATGAAAACGAGAAGCTGCAAGTATCAAAGCAATTACAGTCTCCAGAAGTTGAACCTTACATCAAAACAACAACCATCAACCTTGATTACATCTATTTTTTGCGTATATATAGAGTTTCGTTACAAATATGTTCTGCTACTCTAGGCGTGGAGGGGTCATAATTGACCACCAACCACCTTGACTATTTGACAGAGTCTCTGATGCAATCTGCCTGCTTCAGTGAACGAATTTGATCTTCTCGGATGCTCTGTTGTCCTTCTCGAACAAGTGGAGTGTCGTATGGAAGAAGTTCCATAACTGTTAAATGTGTTGATCTGTTCGAGGCACGTCCTTTTTCTTCTCGGCCATATTGTGTCTTGAATGCAGTTGTTGAAGATGAAATGCACCAGGTACTGGTAGATGATCACCTTCATCCTTGGAGAGCACAGAACAGTCAAAGGTGGCATACTACATGGCAGGTGGACGATCTGGTCAAAGGAGCAAGATTGACCGTCATATGGAACAGATGGACGATGGATACGGCTTGGCGGGAGGTACCAGGAAATTCGGGAGTGGAGTGGATATAGGTCGTTGGATCTCGGGAGGGCAGATCCAATGACCATCGGGCATTGAATATGCGTGGGGATTAACGAGCGGGGGCTACGGTTTTTGGCGGTAAGCGGTATTGATCGCATCACTTTTGGTGGGTGAGCGGTAAAGGTATGCGGGCTCGCGATCACTATCATCGGGTGATGCATGGCAGACGAGACATGAGGAAAACCACTTTAATCGCGAGTTAATGTGCGGTTGGTTTGTGGGTGCGGGAGGAGTGAAAACCATTGGATCGCGCGGTAGATGATCGAATGGCAGGGGTTTAATTGCACGTTTTTCGTAGGATGTGACAGGGAAAGGGCTTGTGAAAACGCGTGGTCATGTGATCGTTGTTATATGATGGTTTAAACTCCGCACCCAGAACCTGAGGGAATATGGGTTTATATAGGGTTTCAAAGGTAAAACAAAGTGCATAGAGGTATAATAGTATAAGCAGAGTGAAGGAGAATGAGAAAGATGATTGATGCTAGCCTTCTTTAAGCACAACAACACAGCCAGACCTGTATTTGACCCTCAAATTTTGAAGTATGTAGCAGAGCTAACAGGACCCTACGTTAGGTTGCGCGGACCCACCTATGGTTTTGTGCATGATTTTCGCACATGCTTTTTTGGATGCGATGGTTTTCATTCCATGGTATTGGATGCGATGGTTTTCGGTCCATGGTATTGGATGCTTCGGCATGTATAAATATGTATTATAACATTGAAAGGAACATAATGAAAAATCAAGCTAGTAGTCCCGGTTTTGGGATCCAGGGAAATCTCTGTGTATATGTGTTTTATGTGTTATGCTCTCGCATTGTTTATTTTCTGTGTTTTAGAATTCGTATGCAGGTAATTTCTGTATGGAGTTAAAATCTACATTTGGAATTAGAGCAGTTTTGGCTTCAAGGGGACGCCTTTGTTGTTGAGGGGTTTCGTTTGGGCCTGTGGTAGACCCTGTTCAGTGTGAGATCTGTGAGATCGATTCTGGTGGTGAAAGAAGATGGCGAGTAATGGAAAGATAGAGATCGAGAAACTTAATGGTCAGAGTTTTGAGTTGTGGAAACTCAAGATGGAGGATCTGTTGGTGGATAAAGATCAGTGGATCATGGTAGATCTGGGTACTAAACCAACAAGAGTGTCTGATGAAGAATGGAAGAAGTTGGATTGGAAGGAAAAGAGCACAATACGATTATGTGTCTCAGATTCAGTATTGTTGAATGTATCAGAGGAAGCTACGATGAAGGCGTTGTGGGACAAGTTAGGGACTTTGTACCAATCTAAGTCTCTGGTGAATAAACTGTTCCTGCAGAAAAAGCTGTATAACTTGAGGATGAAAGATGGAGACTCGGTGACAAAGCATCTGAATGTTTAATATTGTGGTAAGTCAGTTAGCATCTGTTGATATTACAATTTCAGATGAAGATAAGTGCATCAGTTTGTTGTGTTCTCTACTAGATTCGTGGTGTAGAATGGTTATTGCAATAGGTAGCAATGCAACTGCTTTGCAGTTTGATGAAATAGTCTCATCCTTGCTGACGAAGGAGATGAGACAGAAAAATATGGAGAGCCAAAATGGTGATGCCTTGTCTGTACGAGGACGGTCCCAGAACAGAAACAAAAATAAGTCATCGAGTGGGAGATCTAAATCTAGAGGGAGATCTAAATCTCCAAGAAAACCTATAATGGTGGTGTGCTGGAAATGCAGAAAGAAAGTGCACTACAAAAGGGATTGTAAATCTAAATCTGCTGACAAAGGAAAGGGATCTGGTGATGCTCCTTGCAGAGGTGAAAACCACCTCAGATGAAGGTGGGGATGTGTACTTGGCTTCTTCAAGTATACATGTAGATCATGAGGCATGGTTGATTGACTCAGGTGCATCCTTTCACTTCACTGTCCATAGAGAGTGGTTCTGCGAGTATGAGAAATATGATGGTAGTGATGTCTTCTTGGGGGATGACAAGAAGGCTAGAATCATTGGTCGTGGAAAAGTAAAGTTGAAGCTGCAAGGTGGAAGGGTTAGAACACTTCCGGGTGTTTTGCACATTCTTGCATTACCCAGAAATATGATTTATGTTTGCAAGTTGGATGAGGTAGGTATAAAAATAGTGTTTGATAAGGATATCTGCAAGATGGTTCAGGGAGCACTAGTATTGATGCGGGGAGTTCGGATTGGAACTCTGTACAAGTTGCAAGGTAGCACTGTTATTGATGGGTGCAACAGTTCTATGGTTCCTGAAAGTGGAGCAAAAAATCTAGTGGTCTCTGGAGAGAAGACAATGTTGTGGCATCAAAGGCTTGGACATATTGGAGAGAAGGGCCTTCTAATACTTCATGGTAAAGGTATCGTAGAAGGTATGAGTAATAGCTCTCTGGATTTTGATTTCTGTGAAAATTGTGTATACGGGAAGCAGAATCGGATGAGTTTCCCCTCTGGTAGTAAGAGGGTGAAACGGATATTAGAGCTTGTGCACAGTGATGTGTTTGGACCTGTGAAGGTTCCATCACTGGGTAAGTCTGTGTACTATGTATCATTTATAGATGACTTCTCCAGGAATACATGGATATATTTCCTTAAGAATAAATCTGAAGTCTTTGACAGGTTTAAAGAATTTAAGGCTCTCGTGGAAAATCAGAAAAAGAAGAAGATAAAAGTGTTGAGGAAAGATAATGGTGGAGAGTTTTGTAGCAAGGAATTTGAAGAAATCTGTAAGAAGTGTGGTATAGCACGGCAAAAAACTACTCCATATTAACCTCAACAAAATGGAGTTGCAGAAAGAATGAACAAGATGTTGATGGAAAGGGCAAGAAGCATGCTCAGTGGTGCCGGGTTAGGACAGGAATTCTGGGCAGAGGCGGTGGAGACAGCATGTTACCTAGTCAATAGACCACCTTCTTCAGCGTTGGAGGATAAGACTCCACAAGAGGTATGGACTGGTAAGAAACCCTCTCTTTCACATTTGAGGGTATTTGGATGTGATGCATATGTAATGTTCCAAAGGAGAAAAGAACCAAATTGGATAGTAAATCTTAAAAGTGCATCTTTATTGGGTATAAGGATGGTTTAAAGGGTTATAAGCTTCGAAACCCAGTAACAAGGAAGGTTATGTATAGTCGAGATGTGGTGTTCAGAGAGGTAAAAGATGTTATTAAACATGAAGTCCAACCAAAGGAACCTGAGAAGATAGAGTTTGAGCTAAAGGAGGAAGAATCAGACTCTACAAAATTAAAAGGAGGAATCAAAAGTTATGAAAGAGCCCACAAAAACTTCGGGTGAGAAGTCAGTTTCAAGAAAAGAAAGGCAGCCAGAAAGGGTATAATTCCATCTGCTTTTATTGTTCAAATTTTGCTTTATCTTATTACTGATGATGATCTCAGAACTGTGAAGGATACAGTTAGATTCAGAGGATGGCCAAACTCTGTAAAGAGGCCATGGTTGATGAAATGGCATCTTTGCACAAAAATTAGGCTTGGGATCTGGTGGAGTTGCCGGCTGGAAGGAAACCCATTGGCAACAAATGGGTGTTCAAGAAGAAGACAAATGCAGAAGCAAAAGTGGAGAAATACAAAGCTCGGTTGGTAGCAAAAGGTTATTCCCAGGTGTCGGGAATTGATTTTGGTGATATTTTTTCTGTTGTTTCCAAGGTAACTTCTATTAGATTACTTTTATCTGTTGTTGTTTCTTTTGATTT
>APFE030921674.1:0-16665 GCA_000404065.3 Pinus taeda
CAGCAGCTCCACAGAAGAAGCAGGGCCTCCCTCTGGGCAAACCCTCTATGACAAGCTGGAGAATCTATTCTTTATTGAACATGAAATTAATCATCTATTTGAGGTCCCTCCTAATTTTTATTGACACACAGAGGCAGATGAGACAGTGGTTAAAATGAGAAGACATCATTTACCCCCAGCTGATTGGTGGCAAGCAATGTTGGAAATTTTGCCTAGATAATTCCACTTTGCTTTTTGCCTTTTTTGGAGAAAGATCAGCATACAGGTCAGCATACAGGTCAGCAGGCAAGTCAACATACAGGTAAAGCAAACAGCATATAGATGACTCAACAATCCACTCAAATATCAGGCCAAAATTAACGTAGCATTTAAAGCACTGCTACTGCCTATTTTTCACAGCCAAAAGTCAAATCTGTCTGACAAAGGAATGTCAGCTATCTCAGCATTTAAGGTTACATTTATGTGTCATTTACTTTTTGTAAGAGAGTTGGTGGTGCAATTTATTGCACCATAACTCTCCACTAAGATATTTTATACCCTATTTTTGTATATATATCCCCTCAGATAACGCATTGAGGGTCGGTTGTAATAAAATTCTTCTTGAAGAGCTCTGAAGTATACTGAAGACTTTTTGATAATAAAATGGCTGATGGAGATTGCTGGTTTCAATGTTGTCTAAGATGGATATGTAAAGATGTGTGTTGTTGCAGAATTCCTGTGTCATTTGCTGAATCAATAAGTTTCTCTTAACTGTGTATGTGTTTCCTGTTTATTCCATAACTTTATGTTTTCATAATCTTGGTAAATAGAGAAAAAGAATATCCTAGGATTTGGTCCAAACACCTTATGCTCAATCTCTATTTCTAAATATGTTTTCTGCTGGATTAGCCATAGATATGAATTCTTAATTTCTCATGTCTAACTTATCCTAACATGGTGAATACTGTTTAAGAATTCTTAACTGCTCTTAAGCATTACTTTCATGTTTTCGTCATTAGCATAGTGAAAGATTCTTAACTGCCTTTCACTCACTAACTTTCCACTTTCACCAACAAATCTGATATATTGTTTTCACACATGCCTAACTTGCTCTGCAGCAATATTTTGTCTCCACAGATCCATTTTCTAGAGCACAAATATCTCAACTCCATTGCCCAATGGAACAAACTGTCCTGTAAGTCTATATTTCAGTTCTAAAGGAATTCACCAACCCACCAAATTCAAACAAACAGTGCATCATAATAGTCTAAAACACTCATCAAACAAAGCTAAAACTATAAAGAGAGAGCCCTCTCTGGTTACAGGTAGACTACGAGCTGTAGCTACAAGATTAGTTAGTGGTTACCTCAGCCGTATCCCTTAAGGAGCCAAGGGACAACCTGAGGGTTAACAGAAGGAAATCTATAAATATTTGAGTCATAGCGAGTCTTAGACATAACTTCCGATAGATAATTGGGTATGCTAAAAGGATTTTGTTGTCTTGGCCAAGTGCTAAGGTAGGAAGGTTGTGCTTCCTATACTTAGGGGAGGAAGGGAAGGCTCCTACAACTAAGTGCACAGGATGCCTGGATAGAGTCCACAACTGAGTGCGTACACCCCTATAGCTGAGTGTGCGGGGTAGAAGAGTCTGTAATTTGAGAATTGAAGATCAATAAAGGTTGTTTTGAAGAATTACTATGTATTTCTGTGAATCTGTTTATGTTATCTTCTGTCGATTAAATGTTTCATTTATGAAATAATGAATGAATATTGCACCAATTCATTGAATCTATCTTAATGATGCATGATATGAATGTTTATCTACTTCCGTGAAGTTAAAATCTATTTCCGTTACGTTTTCTGATGAATTAATTAGGTATGTCGGAACTCATATCTAGGGTAGTTTGTTCATGTGCGAAAGTAGGTAGATTGTCCATTTAAGGTCCACAAAGGCTGATCGTGGACCTTTGCGAAGGTATAAAAGTTGTTTTAACTTAGCTACAGTAAGGAAGTCCTAGAAGGATATCAATCTACACAAAGGCAGATTTGAAGTTGTGCAAACTTAGAAACCATTCATCACATATCCCTGGATGCAGAAACATGTTCTAGCATCCCCCAATACTGCTTTAGGTGGGAGTGCAGCCTATGCTACATGGTTTGTTTCCAAAAGGGCTAGTAGTGGAGGGTTTTTTTGGTTGGCACGAACAACTTTGAACCTAGGTTAGGCCCCCCTGAGCCAACAACTTTAACTCCTTTAATTTCAGGAAGAGGTTGTTAGGGTGCGATGATACTTCACATAATGTACAAGGTGGTGGTACCCTATACGAGGAAGTGGTTAATGTTTCTACCTTCTTTCCTTTATTCTTATCTGTTTTGGTGGCTCCTGCTAGTGTCAATTCATGTATAACTCATTTTGGGGTGACTTCTTGAAGAGTGGCTACAAGAATGATGTATGTCGAGGTAATACTTGAGTTTGTTGACATGGTATGTGGGGCCAAATACCAATCAGGGTTCAAAAAAGCCATATTTGGAAATTTGAGTGTTTCCAAGACTTAGTGTGAGACAAAACTAATCGGGGGATACAAGAAAGGTGTTTGAGTAATTATGTATGGTATGAACATTGAGTTAGTAGTCACAACACTCGGGGTGTCTGGAACTGGTTCTTGAGGCTGAGGTGTGTTTGACGAACTCATCATACACATCAAGGCTATTAGGTCGAGCTCAATTAAAGGTGGGTCTCTAGGGTATGTTCTAAGGAGGGATGATGCTTTGAACATCCCTGGACCCGCTTAAGTAAAATATGTGACCAACTCTATGTGGAATCCTACAAAGGGTAGTACACCATTAGGAGTGGTGGATGTCCTTATTTTGTATTATGTGAGCTACTTTATCGTAATTATTTTCCCATCATGGCGGGACATCATGACAAAAAACACTAAAGATGCTATTGTGGTCATTGCATACATGTAGCTATGGCCTAACAAGATATTCTAATATAGTTGGGCATTAAGGACCTCAATATCTATGAGAATTGTTTTTTCAGCAAGATCTACTGAAATGTCCTAAACAAGTCTTATTGGAGCTAAGGGGCGCTTGTCATATTCCCTAAGTGTAATGGGTGATGTAGTGTGCTTGGGCGATTCTGGTTTCTACCAAACTGATTTGGACATGATACAAATAGATGCTCCCTCATCAATAATGAAATGATGGATGTTGATATTCCAAATGATGACTGAAATTTGGAAGAAGGCTATTGATGGAATATGGGAAGTAGCCTTATTCAAATCAAAAGCCACCAAACATGAATTGACTAGGTCGATTACACCTAACATAGACAAAAGGGTTTTTTGTTGAGTTGGGGAAGTTTGTAAAACCTCTAGTGCTTACATAGCTGATGGGGATTGAGCTAGATCATAAATGATGTTATAGATATGAGAAGCCTTTGAACTATGTCCTTCTCGACGTAGTGCCCCTTTGACCATTTTTGGGTTGGTTTCTACTAGGGGTCAAGGTAATGTTGAAGGTTTCGTGGCTGCAATGGTGGTTGATGTGGAAGGGTTGGTTTCTGGAGGGGTTTTGTACTCTTGGTTTCATGTTTGTAGGATAACATCTTCTCTTTCCATGAAAATTTCATGATTTTTTGGATCCTTGGAACTTCCTCCAGGAGGGTTCTGATATTGCTGAGGGGAGGGTTCATGTTGGCTATTCACTACACCCTAGTATCGAAAGGGATTTTTCATGGTTGCAGGTTGTTGGTTTGGCCCTCCATGCCCCGTAACTTCTTTCATCCTCCTCAACTTAGGGAGTTGATGGAAATGATGGGTGTAATTACCATATTCCTCACAAATATTACAAGTGTGATTAGTCCTTAGACTAGGGTTCACGTTATAATTTTGTAGGTTTTTATTATTTTCGCCGTGGTTTTGTTTTTGATTAGGGGGATTGCCCCCAAGCAAAGCTCGCAGAGGTTTTTGTTGGTTTCCCCCCCTTTCCCAATCTCCCCTTTCTAATTTTTCTTTGCTTTCTTCTTGCCAGAATTTTTTGGGTTGGTCATATTTAGCTATTCAAAAGAATATTATTTTTGCGGGAAGGAGGGTTGCATGAAAGTAGCCCCAACATTAGGCTGTGTTTTGGGGTTTTTCTATTGGGGTGTTGTAAAAGCAAAGTAAGGATTCCCTTTTCTTGGCTTGGTGTAAGTGATTTGGGAGGTGGAAACCACCTCAGCGAGACACGGAGGGAACTGACCACCCTAGATGGGAGGGTATTGGCTACTTTGCATGGTAGAGTACTGGTTAGTTTGCATAGTAGGGTTCTAAAAGGGTGCAGGATGATTGGGATGGTATCCCATGTTTGATGGTGTTTGTAGTGCCAGTAAGTGGTTGGGCCACTCTACACATTTCCAGATGTCTAAGGATTGTTCCTAAGTTCATTTTAGGATATGGTTCCAATCAAATTTTTTGCAACACTTGATGCTCCTAGTTTCTCTTTTATAAATGACTGTAATCGAGGGTCATTGGGTATAATGTAATAGAGGTATCCAGGTTGAGTATAAATGAGCTCAAATTATTTAGATTTATTAATAGCCTCTTTTTCTATTTGTGGAAACATGGTAGACACATATTTTGAGATTGCAAGTGAAGAGGTTTTAAAAATACTTCAAGGGGGAGGTCCTCAGTTACGTTCACTTTTCACATGCTACATAGTTTTTCCACTCATGAACATGGTCTGCTATATGTTTGGTAGTCATTTTCCAGAAATGGGTGAGTAGCTCTAATCTAGTATCATGATGTATTGGGAGCTCAAAGAAGGTGAGAAATGACCTAGCTATAGAATTAAAGGTCCCATGGGAACCTAAGGCCTTGCCTACATACCATTTTCCACAAGCCCGGTGAGGGTGTGTTGAAACACTCATAGGCGAACTGAGTTATTTTTTATTCTATTGGATGAGATCCATAGATTAAAGGTCATTATGTGGTTTCACAGATCTTCCTCCTATTTCCCTTTGAATTTTGGTATATTTGAGGGTAACTTGGTTGGCATAGGGGACCAATTATGATCATGTGCAATGGGGTAATCTGTTAACTTTCGTAAATCTAGGATATTTAAGGAAGCGAGAAACAAGATTTTGGCATTATTAGTGCCGTAAAATATTTTTGAATTATGATGCTTAAAGGGGTTCCCTATGGGGAAGTTGGAGATGGAATACCCAGGGTGGTAGGATGTGGACTTCCCTGAGGGGTTGTGAAAGGAGTACCTTGAGGAGGAGGGGTCCCAATCAAGGTTTTTCCAATAAAGGATGAACCAATAAAAATGAATTTATGATGTCTTCTATGCTGAAATGACGAGAGAGCTAACACACCTACTGGAAATTGGGGGAGGTTTTGGAGGCGCCTAGAGCGCAGGGGTATTGTTGGGTCCCTGATGGTGTCAAATGGAGGGTGTGTTACATGTATGGTGAGGGGGAATATGTATCTAAGAAAGTAAATCACATACATAAAACAAAGCAAAAACTAAATGGTTACTTTCCCTTTAAGTTATGCTATGTGATCAGTCAAACAAGAATTTTTTTTTCTTTCTTTTTACATATGATAACAATCCTAAGAAGACCTATTCATCCTTTCTACTCTCAAAGTAACTGGGCCTTGCCTTGATATACATTTTGACGAGTATTGTGGCTACGTCCCAAAATAATTGGTGAAGCTTCTAGCAACGAAAGAACCAATCAAGGTAATCAAGAGGCTTTGATGCTTCTCGCACCTCCACCTATAAGGAAAGATGCCCTAAACATTTTGCCACTAAACATATCTTCGTCCCATAGGGGAAATCCCCATGTAGGATCATATACACTGATACCTAAGCCTAACCCCTCTGCATAAGGTTCATGGCATGCCTAGGTATTCTTTTCCATCAGATTATGAAGGATTTTAAGCATTGTAAAATACAACTTCTATGTTTCAAAATGTAACATGACCATGGTGGCTTATGGGATGCCTACCGCAAAATGGTCCTAATTTGAACTATAAGTTACTTTATGGTTCATGTGGGGAGTTTAATGTGTTCAAGTTATGGTTTCTTTTAGAGAGTGTTAATTCACTTATTATGTGAAGAGGTAAGCTGGAATAAGCTAAGTATAAAAGCTCCTTAAACTGGATGTCCATTGTACAAAATTTAGAGTAGCATAGTGTGTGAAGTATAATGTGTTTGCATAATGAGCATACAAAGTGTGTAGTGATGTGGATACATGATGATCCTTTAGCAAATCTCCTACTTACACTAATTTTTGCTTATTCCTTACATGAAAAGAAATAATGTGTGGATGATGGTCGCTTACTTCCTTCCTATTATACTATGTCAACCTAAAAGGGAGATGAAAAAAACCAAGCGCTTTAAGAAAGCTTTCAAATGCATGCCCAGGATTGTCTAAAAGACACAAGGGAAGCAGGGGCTACCCCCTTTCTTTAATAACACTCAGTCCTAGTCCCAATATTAATGAAGGAAAAATATTTGGTTGGTCAAAAATGATATGTGGATTTAAGGCCACTTACTCTCCTCTTAATTAAGCTATATGTAAGATGATAAAAAGAAGTCAAAAATATGTGTGGATTATGGCCACTTACTATTCTCCTAATTAAGCTATGTTTGGAATTCAAAATTTGAAAGTAAAGGCTAAGAAATTTCCATACTAATAGTGGTTAGTAAACAAGTTAAACAATCTATCTAACTGTAAAAAAATTGCATAAGTGTAGGTAGTTTACTAAAGGCTTCCTAACACTCAGGCAAGAAGAATTACAGTGAATTATTGAGCTCTTTATAACCTACATGGGTTGTGTTCTACAAAAATCCCTCTATTCTATGTCTATCTGTGGTAAAAGTCACATGACCAACGTGAAAATTTAAGCAAAGGTCTTTCCGAACCATGAACAAGTCCAGAGGGATATGAAATTTTTTGGAGAACTAATAGAGGCACAATGAAGTGAAAATGTAGAGATAAATCTCATGCAAAACAAACAATTATATTAAATAAAGGCAACAAGTGGATTCACCATATTGTAATGGTGTGTTTGTTGTCTATGAGCACCAAAACCAACTTCCTTATAATTGGTTGTTACCTGCAAGGAACATACAAATAATTGGTTATTGTTAGTGGACAAACATGAATAAACAAAGAATTGAAAATAATGGAAATAGTGCATGAAAAAAACCGAATCAAAACTATACTAAATAACATGTAAACAATCGTAATGAAGAAAAACAAATAAAAAAAGGTATAGGAAAACGATACTCTTTATTGATTTTTGGTGGTGAAAGAGTTAGAATAGAAGTATAAAAGACACTTTAAGAGAATGGTTTGAACAATGGTGCTAAAAAAATCTCAACATGGATTTCCCTTTCTAAATCTCTTTCATAAGGTCTTTCTCTCTCAAAGAAGCATAGGAGACTCTCTCAATGGTGGAATTCTCCTCAAAATGGAATGCTAGGTTTCTTGGGAGAAAATTTGGTAGCATAAAAATGCACTACTCCCTTTTTTGGCTCTCCATGAACTTGTATTTATACAAGTTTTTGGACACTCCTTCCCTCCTTCTAGCTCAACAATGTGATTTGTTTCCTTATAAATGAGATGAGAGGTACCATCTCCTTACCTTTAAGACTTCTTTGGGCTCAATGCTTGAATTTGTCAGCCCATCAAGTCAAGGCATTGTTTTTTCTTCAAGAAATTTCATGGACTGAGGTGCTGATTGGATTTTTTTTTCGGCCGCACAACTATCGAAGAAACAACCATGCAGTTGTTAATTTCTAATAATGGTGCACCCACGCGATTTAATTTTTTAACTAGAATCTTAAGAAAGCTTTTAATTTATTTTTTTCATGGTCCTTTTGGGTGAAAATTTAACCACTGTATGTGTTGATCATTGACTTTGAGTGTCTTCAAGTGCATATAAATGAGTGTATGATTTTCACATGATAACATTAACCATTGTATCTAGGGAAAACCTTTAAGAACATATGGCAATTGGGCCTTATTTCTAAAAGGACTCCCACATGAAATGGTGTGAAGTGTGATTGGGAATTTTCATCGGGGAGACCCCCTTGGTTGACATATTTCCAACACCATCAACAAATAAGGCTAAAAGGAGGGATAGATGACAAGTCATGCCCATTGAGTCTGTTTTGAATTTATTATCTTAAATGGACCATCCCCAAATCATACTCCCTAGGTGTTTCACTAATAAATATGATGGTAAAATTTGAATCCCTGATGAATCTATTTATAACTTATCTCAATTTAAATTTTATGGTGAGAGTAAAAAATACATAGCTAAGCACATCTCTACTTTTCACTATTTTTGTGAATTTTATGAAATTGAACGTCAAGATGATCCTCCTATACTTTTCTTCATCATCCTTGAAGGTTGATTTAAATGATGGTGTCATACCTTTCCATTTTCTTCCATCCGTTCATTTGATCACCTCATCAAGGATATTAATTTAGAATTTGATAGGTATGATTACCGACATGTACTTAAAACAATTAATAAACTAAGAATGAAGCCTAATTATGAATCAATTGATTATTTTTCTAATCGATTCCCTCACCTTTGTTTTGAATTTCTTGAAGAATATACGGATTGGGATTTCTTGAAATAAAATTTTGACCATTTAGTTCATATCTCTTTACATAGTGCGTCTCAACCCTCTGATGATTCGGCTCCCGCAAATTTTCAAATACATGAGACATCGTTAATTTCAAAGGAAGAACCTACTATTTCTTTCATTCCTTGTCCTCCTTTTTTTGTGCCTTTTGTTGAACCTACTCAAATCAGAAAAAATGTAAATCATATTATTGATCCATCTCTTTAACCTCCATCCACCTCTCATGATTTTGATTTAATGGAGGAAACCATGGAATGGTTTATGGAGCCTAGGGTGAAAAGTAATCCCTCCATTCATTAAGATGATATTAGCATTCTCAACCTAAATCTTGAATCCGGTTCCACTGAAATTATTAAGTCTACAAGGGACATCTACCATCCTTTATCATATACATGTTGTAACCCTCTAAGCCTTAATCCTCTTGATCAATTTTCTCAACCAACTAGTTCTTTACACTCTCTCGAATTTCAAGTTGTTGGTGCAAATTATGATCAAGTACAAGGCATTCACATTACAAAGGTACAAGAGCAAGAAGGTGAAGAATTTTTTTTATCTATCTTCATTTTTTCAAATCCCTCTATGTCAAGATGTTGTCCCTTCATTCTTGAAATATTTTATATCTATTAATATGAGTAGTCGATAAAATGAAGTTAATTTGCTTAATAAATCTACAGCCTTGGGAAATAATAATTATAATGATGATGACTCTATTGATGTATGCGATGATGAATGCCCAAGTGTACCAAATGATCTTTTGGTTTATCGAGAAGATTTTAATTTGAAAGATTTAGATATAGAATTTGATTCAGTCAACAAATATATTCTAATGGAAATTTCCTCTTCATCTCACTATCCTTTGTGTTCTACCATTTGTGATGCATCAACATACGATAAATATACTCCATTATCTTCAACTTATTTATCTAATGAGTTAAATTCTCAATTAACACAAGGTAGTGAGGTTATCTATGATGAAAAAGGAAACAATCAAAACATTGAATATCATTTCGATCCCTTATCATTCCCTATTTTGCATGAGGAAAACTCTTCAAATCAATTTACTCATGAAATTTCTCTAATTCATACACCTCCATATTTGTGATAAGAATAATCTTTCGATTGAGTAATCTGGTTGTTGAATTTGTAAAATATGACCAAATCAGTGACAAAGACAACCTACATCTGACTAGTAGTAATTTTAATGAAATTAGTGGTAGTAGTTATCCTTACATCATGCATAATATGGTTTAATCTTCGAAATGTGATTTTACAATCCTTGAAATTCCCCTCACTTCGCAGGAACTCGAGGCACTTCAACTTCTATTTATGGTTATTTCAGGATTTCGTGACTTTGGTAAGATCTCCTAACTAAGTCAGATGTGTTTTTTCTCGCAAAATTATTTTCTTTGCATGGTTTCACTGGATTTAATTCCTTCTTGAAATGTGTTCATTATTTCATATATAGTCTTTCGAGATTTCAGTATTTGACTTTTGATCAAATTCAAGATTCTATTTCACTTGATTCATCTCCTTACAAGGATCTTGTACTTAACTCAAGTTTTGAATGTGTATATCTCATAGAAGCATGGAATTGTGAAGTTGATCATTTCGAAGACTATATTTGGCCAAAGGAATCGTGTCTATCAGATTCATTTCAGAATAGTCAACACCTTTTTTTTTCTTGTGAATTTTATACTACTAATATTTTTCTTCATCGCACCTAAATTAATCTTAAATTCTAATGAATGCATGAGTTATTTGGTGAACCAAATTCTTCTTCGTTCATTGTATCTAAACCAATTTCATATGTTTTCTATACTAGAATTCCTATTCAATTCTTTCAATGATAACAATGTTATTATAGTCTATAACTAGTTACAATGAAATGGTTTGTTACATTCATCACAAGAGGAAGATGTTTTCATTATTCAAAAATTTATGAAACTATTCAGACTAACCTATCCTTATTATCTTATAATCAAGAATATTATGCTTTAATTAGTCCTTGTAATCATAATTTTGATCTTGATGATTGTCATTCAACTCATCATTTTTTCACTAGCCTATCTGATGACAATTGTCCTACATCCTTTGATCTTTATGGTTTATCACCTAAATATTTAGATACTTGTTAATAACTGTAGGCACTTCATCTCTTGTTGGTGGTTATATCAGCCCTTCACTATCTTGGCAAGCTATATAAACATGATAAGATTCATTTTCCCTGACAAAATTCTTATCCTGATCCCATACCTTTAACTGAAAATTCGTATTTTCAGGATCTCAGGGTTCTGTTCTAAAGAGGATTGTTTCAAATTTCATGATCCAATCATTGAATGGTTGTAGAAATATTACCTGGAAATCTCCATCATAAATAACAAGTTTTAATATTTTCTTATGCTTGCTAAGAAGGATAATACATACGAATACACATTCACAAGAAGCTTCTGAGGTATGTTTGATTATGGTTTTAATAAAAAAGGTAAGAGTGAAAGCTAGTTAGAAGTGGTGGCTATGACATATATTTCTGCTGATAGGAAATACTTTCAATTTGTTGTGCAATTTATTCAAGAACTTATATTTTCTATTGCACATTGTTTTGTATATATTTTAATTGCGTGTATCTTTGTGTATGCCAGCCGAGAGTAGTTATGGTGGCTACATTTGAAATTACATTATACTTAAAGCTAGCCTTCTGGCTTGTTAGGTTAGGAGTAGATCCAGATGCATACTAATCTTGTCTTGCACACTCATCCTACACTCACTTTGTAGTTTTTATTATGTTTTCTTACTTTTGTCTCGTGTCTTGTTTTAGGTTTAGCTTCCATTTGCTTTATCCTTTTGATTATGTTTTCTTGTTGTTTTTTGTCTCTTCTTTTGTATTTTTTTTAATAATACTTTGCATGAAGGATGTTCCCTTCATCTTGAAAGATAATGTGGAAAAATAGAAAAGGGCCTTGTGACACTACAACATTTGGCTAAAATTTATTCCTTATTCTTCATCTTGGTTCATACCTTTTGGTCAATGATGTTTTTATGGAAAATATGATCCTTTCATAAGGACATATTTTTGCATAACCATGATACTCGACATATCTATTCTAGGAGCCTCATTTCTATGCTTGAGATGTTTTGGTGTTTTCCACGTTGATCCAATTAAGTAGAAAAGGGAAAGGGAAAATATTAATAGGCATACTAATATCAAAGGTATATATTTAAACTTCCCTGAATGAATAACCTCTTCTGCTCTCAATAAGTCAGGATCCCTTTTCCTTGCCATGAAATGAATAAGTGTCGAAGCACAGTCCAATTAAAATAAATAAATAAAGGGTGAAAGAAGATAAGGGCTTCCTATGAAGGGAGGTGAAGCAATTAACTTTTCCAGGGTACTATCGAGGCTTGCTATAATCAAAGAAATTCTTGTGTTCATTAAGTGACCCTGCCATGGTACTATCTAGGCCTGCTGGCAGCAGAGCAACACCTGAGATGAAAACTCATACTATGGATACCTTAAGTTTGTGAATTAAATTTCCCTTATCATGAATCAAAACATTTTGATGTGGTTGGTCTTATGAATGTGTTCAAATAAGAAATAGATTAAGGGGATTCTACCTATAACGAATTTAAGTGGGGAATTCAGAGTAATCAGTGCAAGGAATTAATACTTCTTGTGAAACTAGACCTTGTACATAAAACTAGACCAAGGTAGAGAAGTTGGAGTTCTACAAGTGTGTCACCAAGTGTTGTCACTACGAAAAAAACCCTACAAAATTTGGTTTACACTTAAATTTTGGATCCTACTATGGATCTTGTGATTCTTTGTGCCATAGTCACTTTATGGTTGATCGATTTTTTCTTAAGATTGCAAGTTTCAAAGTCACATGCTCTGTCCCCAAGTCCATGAGTGCATCCTTTTATGAAAATTTCAAAAGGAATAACACAAGTCCATAAAGATATTTCTTGTGCAATTTTAAACCTATGTTAACATTTAGTGCACACTTTCATTCACAGTCTCTCACTTTTGGTTGTGATTGTTCTTCTATTTTAGTGAGTTATTCCAATTGTCACTTTTACTCACCTTCACTTTTGAAAGTGTCGCTTTCATGTTTACAACTATCGCCTTCTATTTTTCTTCACTTTAATAAGTGCCATTTTCATGCTATATTTTTATTGCCATGTGTCACTTTCAATGTCATTCACATTTTTCAAGTGTCGTTTGCACTTTCCTCTTACAATAGCAAGTGTCTGTTTTGAGTAGGGAAAGTTTTGCACATCACATAAGAAGAGTTATGGTTTGTTTCAAGGGGAATATCTGGTGTTAGTGAGTCATATTTATCATATATACATGTATTAAATTCATTCCCAAAGTTTTATGCATTGTCGAACAAGTGTCGTCACTGTCGTCGCAAAGTGTACCTTTAATGTCACACTTAGAGGAAGTTGTATTTTTGTCACATTTAGGGAATCATGTTGTTCTTGTCTTCTAAGTGATCAATGTTGTGTCCTCGAATGCTCTTAGTGTGTCATCATATCTAGGTTTTGTCCTTATTCACTAAGACCTCATAGATCCCACACTTGACCATCTTTCTGAAAAGCTCAGGCCTGAGCAACTTGACTTCACTCAACCCTCTAGAAATGCGCACTATGTAATATTAACCCTCATGCTCAATAATTGCCTCTTGGAACTATGCAATGTGTATTTACTACCTCACATAACTACGCACTACGCAATCTTATTGCGCAACCCTAGCCCCTTCAGCTCTAGAACTATGTAACCTTGCCTCCCAGTCAACTTCTTTTAGCATTGCGCAGTCTAAAGTCTCAAGCTTCTAGAATGACACCTTGATCTACGCAGCTATGCTAGCCCTAGGCCTCTTTCTCTCTAGAACCTCATAGTTGGAAACCTCAAGCCTTAACCTTGTCTCCTTGAGACCCTCAACTACACATTCACTTTGTCCCGGTCTTCCTTAATTGCACATTGCACAGTCTATAGCCTTAGTCTAGGCCCCTAACCGCTTGAGCTACTCAATTGCACAATCCTTGAGCCAATCTTTTTGTCCAACACCTAGTTCCAACTGAGTCAGTGAATTTCATGAAGCATGATAGACTAGGAATTTTCAGACTCATGTCTTCTTGTCATGAGTGGATTTCAGTTGTAGGTATTATATCTTTCTATGAAAATATGATGATGAAGGAGATGATGAAAGAGACCCTAACAAAAGACACCTTCGTAGCTACAAATATAGAGATGATAATTTAATAAGAATAAGAAGGGACACAGATTGCGACAAAAGTTGGAGATCAAGATCATAGTGAAGACTCCCTCTTCAAGCCTTAGGGAGGAGGAAGAAGAAAAACATATACCATATTTCAGGAAGACATGAATATGAAAACAATAATAATGGCTTGGAATTGCCATATCATCATGCAATCCATGTCATGAATGTCATGTCATGTCATGTCAGGGTGCCATGTCAAGAGGATATATGATTCATCATTTGCCACATCATTTGTGGATTATATAATTTTAAATATGTGAGAAATGCAATGTAAAGTGGAAGTCCAAGATTCATCTATAGGATGTGGAAAGTCATGGAGGATTCAAAAGGTCATAGGGAAGTCAAACAGTCATGAGGGTAGTCCAAGGGTCACTAGGGAGGTGAATAGTCACCCCATTTGTTAATCATAGCTCATGTAAAGGACTCTTCAACTTGGATCCTCCTACTAGGAATTAGAGAGGAAGATATTTCTTTTGGAGCAAGTGGTTTCTTTATCAATCCATTATTGGAGCTAGTGGTGTTCACTGTATTGATGTATCTTTGAATTTTTTCTTAATTCTCAAGCTCATTCAGGCAATACACTTTCATGCATATACCATAAATATTGTAAGACTGTTCTTTAAATGTTTGTGGGGTATGTCACTTTCATATGTACTAAGAAAATTGAACTATTTCAGTCGCTTTGGTACTTATCTTGTTGAAGGTGTGTTGTATTTGTTTTAACAGTCATTTCTTCTATGTGAACTACTTCACTATTTGATAAACGATTCATTCATATGTATATGTGTGTGTGTCTTTACTAGATTATTATTTTTACTCTTCTTTTAAAGGCTCACTCTTATATCACCTCCAATAGAAGAACCTTGATACATTCTGTAACTAAACATTCCACAAGGCATACTCACTTGTTCATTTGAAAGTACCTGTACATTACTCTCTTGTGCTGAACATTGTAGCCAGGGAAAATATCTATGAACATATGGAAGTTGGGCTTTATTTATGAAAGGGCTCCCACACCAAACAATGTGATGTATGATTGGGACTTCTCATTGGGGAGAACCCCTTGGTTGACAAATTTCCAACACCATCAACAAAACACATTTAAATAAAATTCCTCTATAGTCCATAGTCTATTGATGGAGTTGTGGCTTGCATGGATGGAGATCGTGTTTAGTAGCCCCAATGCCAGATTTAGGTCTATTAGTATGTGAGCCATCTCCATGTATCCAATCTGGAGAAATAATATGTCTTCCTCATAGAGAAAACCTATTATGATATTTCCTATTTTGTGGAAAAATTATATTGACAAAATATAAGCAGAAGCCCTAGGAGGCAAACCCAAATTGGTAGCATCATTAGATTTTAAGTCTACAAATCAAAATATACCATCCACTTCTTTACATAAAGAGCCTAAGATACCCTTTCCCATCTATCCTACATAATTTTTTGAATATCTTCCTTGGCTATCATTATCCAACCCATCCATCCTTTGGCCAAGATTAGGTAACGTAGTGAATATTCAAGTAGATGGCCAAACTACACGTCTTTCCATGATCTCATAGCTACAATAGTTATTCATAATCTTGTAAATATCCACATCAGTAATAGGTCCTCCATTTTTAAATATCATTAAGCTTTATTTCCTTAGTATTAAACTAGCCATGTTCACGTTTTATTTGATACATTTTTTATTTCTAACTTGGTAGGGGTCCTTAGCCATTGATTGATAAGCACATGATTGAGAAGTGGGTATCTATTGACAGTTATGGAAATCCATCAACCAAGGGTGTCTCCCCAATGTGAAGTCCCAATTAGACCTCACACCATTTGGAATAGGAGCCCCATTTGGCCTATCGACCTGACTTCCATTATTTATTATAGATTTACCTTAGCTTAAGCTATCAACAAGAGAGAGAAGTGTCTATGCTCCTTTGCAAAAAGCAACTAAGTGTGTCTGGTGAATGTTTGGCTATAGGTATATCAAGGTTCTTATACTAAAGAGGGAGGAAATGTGAGCCTCTAAGAGAGAGGTAATAGCACCATCCTATTAGAGGTGCACACAAGCGAAAATAGGATCACCTAAAATCAAGCAGAATAGTCAACATAGATGTGATGATTGTTACAACTATTACAACACATTTTCAATAAGATAAGAAATAAAATAAATGAAATAGTTCAACTACTTTAGTGCATGTGAAAGCAAACAAGAATCATAAACATTCATAGAATAATACTACAAATATTCACAATACATGCATGAAACCAGGTTATCCATCAGGTTTCAAGTATTAACTAAGCATCCCAAGATACATGAATACAATGAACATCACTAGCCCCAGTAGTGGAGCATTAGAGCCACGACTTGCTCCCCAAAAGTATTGACTTTTTATCTCTAATGCCTTATGGGAGAAGCCAAAGTGAAAATTACTTCGCTTGTACAATGAGGGTGTATATATAAAAAATGGGGTGATCCTTCACCTCTCTTGTGACCCTTGGACTATCCTCATGACCCCTTCACTTTTCTATGACTTTTCAACTCTTACATGACTCTTCATTTTTATTTTTTGTGGAAAAACCTATGAACAGTTTTGAAACCAACGTTTTGGACTAGCTTAGTGAGTCCATCATCAGGGCAATGGGATTTGTATTTTGAGAAGAGAGAACATGAGATTATGGAGCTTATTAATAGTTAATTGAAAAAAAAATTGATGTCTTCTTTTATAGTCAGCTTACAAATGACTAATTATTTTATTTA
>APFE030921674.1:19274-62713 GCA_000404065.3 Pinus taeda
AATATAAATTTTAACTATAATATAGAAAAAGAAAAATTATATTAGTTGGTTTAATAAGGGAAATTATATATGAGGTGGATAGTTAAAAAAAAACTATAGAAAAAATGTAGTTGTATTAAAAGGAGAAGAACTTATATTATGAAGGGAAGAGTTTTTTTTATATGAGAAGTGGTAGAAAAAGAAAATGTTTAGATGGTGTAGTGTATAAGATGATGAGTAGTTGTTACACAAGATGTCTTAACAATATTAATGTCATTGAGTTATATAATAAATATATTTTTACTTTTTAATGTGGGTGGTATTTTATTTAAGTTGTCACTCATGTAATCACTGCCTCATGCATTTGCACTATAAATGGAGGTTTGATGCTCTAAATTCCACCCGCTAGAACACAGTTTTGTTGTTCTCAATCAGTCTCCTCTTAATGAATAGTACTCATTATAGGATCAATTGGTACCTTGCCTTAATGTCGCAATTATTTTTCTCTCCCCTTCATCAGTGGCACTGCTTATGGCTATCTAAACTACCTTTACTTGGCTATTTCATTATGTTCACCTGTAGTCCACTGTGGTATACTCACCTTTCCTACTCAAAACTTACTAGTCACTCCCCTTGCAATTCAACTCACCTCCACCTTCTCAATTTGACTATCATGGTTAGAGAGCGAGACACATCAGACGGGGAAAAGGAGGCTACAGCTATGGGCGAATTGCTCATCCTATTGACTATGATGAAATATTAGAGCTCTTTGATTCTAACATTCCTCAAGACATTCACCACAAGGTCGTTTCCATGGAAGCAGATGAGAAGAGCAGCTTGGGAATGGGCAATGCGCCTTTCGAAACCTCCTAGCCAAACACCTTTAGAGACAACAACAAGTGAGAGACGATGTTGAGTTCAAAGTTGTGAAGGTCAATGCCCTTGTCAGGAAAATTCGCCAAACCTTGTGCCAACTTTCTCGCCTCCTTGGAGTTTCTTTCCTTCATGTCTCATTCACTTCCTCCTCCTATAGCTCCCTCGATGGAAACGGCTATTATTTTCCTGCCTACCCATCCCCCTCTACCCTTATTGAAACTATAATGTAACAGGGTCAAGCCAAAATAACTCAACAATATGAGAGCTCCCATGGATACCACATTATTGAAGAGGGCCTGGGGCAAACTATGGCTTGGCCACCAAGTCACATGCAAGATCAGTAGGCAGAGGTCATGAAGGTGCAAACATTTCAGGCTTGGATCTACTATGAATGCCCTATTATTGAATAGAGAGTAGAGGAATTTATTGTACCACAGTTTCCCAATAATGTGAATGTCACATCTGCATCCTCCAAAGTCAAGAAACACACTTAAATTGTTTTCTAATGACTTACAATCTCATTTTATGGGCCTACTACAATAGACATTTTTGTATTTTGGTTCATAGTTTTGCTGGCCATCTTTCTTGGCATAGATTAAACTTGTCTCTACACTTTAGGACTCAGTTTATCTCAGTTATTTTGGAATCTCAGTCTCACTATGCGACCAACTACTTTCCCATGAAGGGAATTTGGTCCTGTGAAGGTTATCCCCTTCATCTCTACTGCACTATAAATATTGTATTCCAATTTTCCTAATATAAGGATACTACTTGCTTATATTATTATATATATATATTATATATATATATATATAATATTATAATATATAATATATATAAAAAATGTGAAGCGAAAGTGATGAAGCAGAAGATGAACCTTATGTCTAGAAGCAAGAACTAGAGTATATGAAAATGACAAAGATGCCACAAAAGACGTGGCATGTATATTTTTGAAGTGTATATCTAAAAAATCTATTGAAATGGATTCAAGACACACAACAATATTTTTCATGTTGTCATAAAAGTTGTTGTTATATAATTAATTCCATTGGGTCATATTAGTAAATAATATTTGCACAAAGCATAGAATATGAATGTTGAAGTGATGAATAAGACGATAATGTTTTTTTAGAAACAAGAACTCAAATATCTGAAAGAAAATAATAGGCCACAAAAGAAGTGGCAAGTGTATCTTGGAAATGTATATCTAAAAGGCTATCAAAATGGATTGAAAACATGCAACAATATTTTTCATTTACATAAAGTTGGATATTTCGTGAAAGCTAATATTTCCTATGGAATATTGATCCGTTGTGCGTACAAGTTGTGAGAAAAAACGAATATGGATAAAAGTACAAGAGGAAATTTCATGGTCTAGTATTGGAAGAAAATGGTCATGAAGTTAACATGCTTGTTTGTAATTTTTATGCATACTCTAAAAGTAGCTCTAAAATTAGATGAATTTCGACATCATGATAGATTTATGAAAGATTATTTTAAATAATTTGGTAAAGTGGCCATGAGAGATGGATTTGTTCATGAAAGTAAAGGTATATTCACAAGGATTTGTTCAATAAAGTAAAGATAAGATCACATGATTTCTAAATGGTCTTAGATTGTTTACTTCAAATAAGATATATGCAAATAAAATGCATTTCTTTGAAGCTACTTATAATTTGTCCTTGTATTATGTTAGGAAGAAAAAGAAAGGAAAGAAAAATAGTGGGAAAAGACTTTACAAAGGGAAAAAATATTAGACAACTTTAGAATAATGGTGTGAGGTAGAATTGGTTGAATATAATTGAACATGGAAAAATGAAGAAGAATTTTGTAGGAGGATTATATAATAAAGTGTAGAAAGGGAGTATAGTAAAGATGAAGATGATCTCCAAGTTGTTGTTGGAAATAATATTGAGAGGGGGGTGGGGGGGGGGAAACAATATTAGCAAATTTGATACTTTTTCATTTTCATACTCAGATTCATATACGCTACTTCAATACACGATATCCGCGTATATATGCGACTGTGTTAAATGCAACTAGTGTACATACAGTAATCTTTATGATTTAGTTAGTTCATCTTCAATGAATGCATCAGAACATTATGAATAGTAAACAAAACAGATCATCACACATAAAGAGCACACATGAACACCATTATAAGGTGGAAACCCAATGTGGGTGAAAACCACCTACTACAATTTGTTTTTGTCTTCCTTTAATAAGAAACTTCTTTACAATGTACTGGTGCAGTCCTTTACCAGTACGCAAGCTTCTACCTGCAGAAGGCTACAACCTTTTTAGCTCTTGTACTAGCCGCTCCATTTACTAGTATGTAGGCATTGGGCTACTTAAAGCTCCAACCTTCACTCATTTTCCAGCTGCTCCTGGAAGGGAGCTACAACCCCCTGGCTCTTGTACTGGCCAATATGTTTACCAGTATGTAGGTGCTGACCTACGATCATCCAGGGACCACTTTTCATACATTTTCATACTAGATCCATAAAACAATCACCATTGCAATACAACCTGCATCATCAATCTTCGAATCACCCAATTCTGAAACCCAACACAGTCACTAGAACACAGAACAGACTACATAACTCTACAACAACAACTAGATCCAATAGCAACTTCAAATATCATACTTCATACTGTATACGCTACTTGGATGAACCCAACCTGTGTGTATATGCTCTCTTACCAAAGATAACCCGTGTGCAAATCTGCAAATTCTAACTCAACATCAGAACATACCCAGATCATAACATTCATACAATAAACATGCACTGATAGATCTAGTCTATCCATAATCAAACCATATAAAGATAATCATTCCAAGCCTTGAGATCCCGTTCCATCGTTCATCATCCTCCACATGAGTGCAACCTTGGTTCAGATCAAGCAAGGCATCACCAACCCATAACCAGCATCTGGATCTCACACTTCATCAGACATTCATCACTTCCACACCTCTTGCACCTCCTCTTGGCCTAATGATGTTCTCCTTATATAGGTTTATGCTTCTCTCAATACCATGGTCCAAAACCATGTAGAACCAATACCTTGGACCCAATACCTGGGGTTGTCACTTCGGACCAAATAACATGGACCAATACCAAAATACCATGGACCAAAACTTAGTTTTCCGGTATGTACGTGCCTTTCCTTCTGTGAACCTGCGTATACGCGCCTTTTGCTTTGATTACTCGCGTGTATACGTGCTTTCATCAAGTCTAACCTGCGTATACCTTTCTTTTGTCCTACTACACTAGATCTGCCATCTGATTAAGTTGCCATCACCTGTATCATACCTCTGAGTGAGTTGCCATCAAGGACAACACCTGTATTATAATGCCAACAGTTGTTGTGGTGAAGCAAAAGAGTGTGAATAAAATAAATTTTCTTAATAAGATTCTAATGTAGAATAAAAAGGAAATATTCATAATAGAAGAAGAATAGAAAATATTGAGGTGAAGAACATTCCTTGGTAAATACAAGAAATAACATGTACAAGTTTGCAAAAAAAATGTGTATATGAAAGGAAAAAATATTTTCGCAACAGGAAAGGGTGTCTCATAATAGATTTTATTTGATAAGAAAATTTTTATTGAAGGAGGTGTCCATGGGTGTTTTTTGTTTTCATAATGTCCCTCTCCTGAATAGTTTGGGAGGTGGTGAAATATATAAACATTTTAAGGAAATGTAAAATATTGAAAAGTAAAAATATAACGAAAATATTTTCAAAGTAGAAACATTGTGAAATGATGATATAAAGAAGCTATGATGGCTGGAAGATTAGCAGTTGTTGGGTCCCAACCCTGTCTTCCTAGCCTCCTCTGTTCCCTTTTTTTAGGTCTTAGGGTTTTTCCCTCTCCTTTTTGATGATTTTCGGCAGTTGGTCCCTGTGTTCCTTGGATTTCTTCCCCGTCTTCCCTAATGCTTTGGTTTGGCTAGTCCTATTATTATTCGTCCTTTGAATTATTAGTAGGTTATGAGTTATTTTCGAACCTTTGAATGTATTATCCTATTTCCTTTTAAGGTTTCTTTTAAGCAATTATTTTATAATCAGAATATTGATAGTCATGAAATAGTTAAATTGGATTTCTTCATATAGGATCGGAAATATTAATTACAAGCCTATAACATACTATTGGTATCTTTATCTTATTTCATGTATTTAAATGTAGGAATATAATTATTTTATGATTGGATGAATAAATTATTAAATGAATATAGATTACTTAATAAATTAATTATAAAATTATACCTTGATAGAGGATATAATTCATTAATTGGGCTTTAAATGGACCTTAGATTTAGATGATAAATAAATAGTATTATTAAATAAATATATGATGTACCATTACTAGTTTGAGTTAGGTCGTTTTTTGGTACATATGCATACATTTATTAATAAACAAGCCATTAACTAATAATCCTTTAGTTATTAAATTTACCTAATTTATCTAGTTCCTAAGAATAATAGTATTTTAATATATCTAGAATATTAAGTGTAATAATATTATTGGAATAATAATTTATTAAATTACTTAATAAATATAAATTATTAAATTATTTATAAAAAATATATTAATTTAAGTTAAAATTGGGCCATTAGGTATAAATGATAAGTTAATAAATATATGATATACCAAGGATATTAATTTAATAATGAATCAGTTAGGTTTTTGAATATATATATACTAGTACAAATAACAAATGAATAATTTATTATATAAATTACTGAATTTAACTATTTCTTAGAATAAAATTAAATAAAAATATATCATGAATATTATTCGTTTGACTTGGGTCATTAGGTCAAAAATAGCCGTTGGCAATATACCCGTTGGAGTCTCTGCACATACTATTTAAACAAGCTAAGTTGGATTTGATCTTCAACTTGTCTTGACGATGGACCACACTGGTTGGTTCGAAACATGTCGACAAAAGAATACTTATGTGATTTTCATCGAAGATTCTCTAAACAATGTTATGGATCACAAAAGTCTAAATTCATTAGCTATATTGTTATGAAACCAGCTCACAAAAATATAGAAAAGATAGATCAACGCCTTAAAATTCAGCCTCTTCGAGGGGGCAACCTCCTTTACATTACATAAATGAACAATTCTTGGATGATACAAATGAGAAGACTTCATTTCTATATATAGGAGTCTAAGGGGTCATAACATAATTAGAGCTGACATAACAATAATAATGTAAGGACACAATAATAACAATAGTGGGCTTCTATGGGGCACAATAGTAACAACATGGGCACTATGTGGGTACATCAATATAATAAGTGGATTGTACTAATAACAATAAGGGGTTACACTAGTAGTATAGGGGCCTAACATACCTCTCTCCTTCAAAAAGCATTGTCCTCAACGCTTGAGTAGTTCTTGATGCTTCTGTATAAAATTCTTATCCTCCGATGTGGAATATTCAACGAGTAAGTTCTTCCACTTGATGAGATACTCTGAAATTGATCGATTTCATAGCTGTCGGGTTCTTGTTTCTGTGACTTCTCCAGGTTCCAATATGATTTCTCCTTCCTCTTCAATTTCTGGCAATATTGTTTGAATGCAGATCTTTTGCAACTTTTGAATAAGTGGCCATACTTCTTCATCCTTCTTCCATTCATCCCTTGCTTCGTTTATCCAATCTAGTTGGATAATATAAATAGCACAAAAAAATTCTTCCACATCCTCATCCTTGAAGAGTCTTCCCATTTGGTAAGGTCACCATTTTTTAAGTGCATGTAGTATTGCCAGCATTTCCTTCTCATAAATAGCTTACTTGAGATGTAGCTGTAAAAATACCCAATCACCTACATCAAAAAACTTTTCACTACAATGTTGATCTACCTGTTGTTTCATTTGATTTTGCACTGAAGTGGCATTATCCTTTAAAAGTTCGAGAACTTGTTGTTGATGCTCGATGTGATCTTTCACTACTTGAACCTTTTTCTTCTTGATATGTCCTTCTATATTTAGAGTTTGAGAAGTGGTAATTTCTTCCAATCCTTTACAAGATATGGTCGGATTCATTTCTTGATGCTCAATGTGATCTTTTACTTCTTGAACATTCTTCTTCTTGATATGTCCTTCTATCTTGATAGTTTGAGGAGTGGTAATTTCAACCAAAGAATTACAATATATGGTTGGATTCATTTCTTCTTTCTCGATGTGATCTTTCACTTCTTGCACCTTTTTGTTCTTGATATGTCGTTCTATCTTGAGAGTTTGAGGAGTGGTAATTCTTGCCAATGCTTTACAAGATATGGTCTGATTCATTTCTTCTTTCTCTAGGGTTGGGATCTAGCGTATATCCTCTTCGTTTGATGTTTCTTGATCCTTTTCTTTCTCCTCTTCATATTCTATGTAAAATAATTTCTTCTCAGCACACTTATGACCATTAGTTCATTTGCTGTCACAATTGTAACAAAGCCCTTTTTCTCTTTTTTCTTCCAATTGTTGTGGTGTAACCCTTGTAGGTTGTGGAAGGCTAGGAGAAACAACACTTCCATATTTATAGTTTTGAGGGGTAGAATTCCTTGTTTCCATAATTTTACTTTCCACTATGTAACAAATCCCTTTTACTCTTTCCAATTGTTGTGGTGTTGCTCTAAGGAAGGTGTTTCTCTTTGTATCCTCATAATGTGCTATCATTTCCTTCATGAAAATTAACCACGTAACAAGTTGTTTACGATAACAAAACCCTTTATACCATAAAAATTGATCCAGTTCTAAATATGAAGATGCAATACATACCTTTTGTAATATTGGTACACCATGTAGATCAAAATATTGCTCCATATGAAGTATCCAATTTATTGGATCCTTTCCATCAAACTTCCTCATATCGCCTTTCCTTGGTTTTAGGAGCTCAATATTGAAATGACTATAACTCTGTAATTTCAGCTGTTCCAGTTATCAAATTACGACCTATAGTATCCCTTTGTGTCCTCTTTCCAATTCCACCAGTCTAATCGAATTTAAATTCTCCAAGAAAGAGTTATGCACAATCTCCCAAGATGACTTGATTATATACCTTTTTAAAAGAGTGAACTTGTAGGAAGTGCCATGTGTCATTGTTTCAATGTTACGATCTGAAAAATATACATAAGAAAGTATAGTTTGTCCTCTTTCTGTAACTTCTTATAAAATTTCAATCTGATGCTCAAAGCAAAAGTTATGACTATTTTCCCTAGGTCACCTGTTTGGAATGGAATATAGGAGTCTGCAAAAAGACCAACTTCCTTAGATCATATCTCCACAAATATAGTGCGAAAAGATTTGAAATTTAGACCCGAGGTTTAGTGTGATGTCGTCTCAAATGGGTTTTTTCTACTTCTGAAACATCGCAGAAAAATGTTATAGTGAAAATTCCACAATGACCTATTTGGAGCAGTGAAACCCTAGAATCCAAAGCTCTAATACCAAATGTTATGAAACCAGCTGACAAAAAGATAGAAAAGATAGTTGAACACCTTAGAATTCAGCCACTTCAAGTGGGCAACCTCCTTTACATTACAGAAATGAACAATTCTTGGATGATACAAATGAAAATACCTCCTTTCTATATATGGGAGTCTAAGGGGCCATAATATAATCAAAGCCGACATAACAATAATAATGTAAGTTCACAATAATAACAATAGTGGTCTTCTATGGGGCACAATAGTAACAATATGGGCATTACATGGGTACATCAATATAATAAGAGGGTTGTACTGATAACAATATGTAGTTACTCTAGTAGTATAGGGGCCTAACATATATGCAAAGGAAGGAAAAACATTAAAATAATGAAAATAAAAATCTATATAAGGTATTTATGACCAAAAGCAAATTTAGAAATAAATTGATTGAAAAAAATACAATTGAATTTAAAATATTAAAATTATATATATATAAGCCACCATTATTATTATTTTTTCTAAGTAGAACTAATTCTATTAATGAAACAATAAATTTACATTGATGCTCCAACCTCTGCAGTGCTAGAATAGAGTTATAACAAATTTAGACATCCAAAACACTGATTCAAGACTGCCCACTAAGGGGAAACCAGTCCAAAAGACTGATGGAAAATGTTGCTCGGGCAGGGGTTACAGCTCAAAGTCCAAGAGAAACAGTTATGGTAAACTACCAAAATTGACAACATAATTTGAAAAACATTAAAAAAGCCTCTAAAAATAGGAGTCAGGAATCGAAACTTAGCTGCGTTGACCCTCTAGGTGTTGTTTGGTGGAGGAGGATTTTCCAAGGCTAAACACTTGCAATCATCCCAATCATCCTTAACTACCTACGTGCTACCAAAAATGCCTTCACCATGCTTGTCACTATCAGGGCACCTTTGCGTTTGCGGAGCTGCTACCCGAGGCCTTCTGTTTGCTAGTGGTCGGATTCTCCTGAGCTGCCTTCTCTTTTTTGGTGTCCAGCATCTCCTGAATAGTGGTGGGTTTTGTAGTCATAGGATGTTTTGTAGTGGTGTGAGTCTGTTCATTCTACGGGCGAGCCTCCTTTGCGAACACCACAGAGATAGTGGCGATGATGGCAGGGCAATTCAAGGTGCAGTGGAAGTGGAATTGCGCCGTTTGATGTGGCTAGTGGGGGGACATAGAGAGGTTGAGCATATGGGTTGCATCATTGACATGTCAAGCTTCGACGGGTAGGACCTAGCCTCTTCAACTATGGGTGGTGGAATATCTGCCAAAGAATTGGCCTGTGGACAACGTGGAGGACGGGGAGGATGAAGGGGTCTTTGGCTCAGAGGGGGACAGGGGGGGGTTGAATGTCTCTGCCTCAGCTGCTACCCCACCTGCAATGCATTTGGTGGCGGAGTTGTGCCATGCTTCTACGGGTGGGGTGGAGTGAAATAGTGTGGGCTGAAATGACGAAGTTGCTAATAGTGTGCGCAGAGGAAAAGGTAGACTTAGCGTGGGAATTCACAGAGTTATTCAGGCGAGAGATAGAGACTAGAACCAAGGCTTTAGTTTGTAGAGTGCAGAGAACATTCTAGGAAAAATTGATTCCATTCTCCAAATCTATAGAGCCCAGGAGTTGACAATGCCTCCCTGTTTCTGTGCGTGAGCTCGGCTCTGTGGCATCATGGAGGTAGGAGAAATTCAGAGGGGCCAGGGCAGAGGTATGTAGGCTTGCTGAAGCCATGGACTTAAACTTGCATAGGACTCATCGACCTATGCACCAACGTAATTGTGCCTGCAGGTTGATGGTGGCTTGCCATAAATCATCTGAGGTGGGAACACGGGTGGCTATGTGGCTAAGCCACCTGTCGTCCCACTGTCTAACCTGCATTAACGTGTCTTTAACTGCCCACATCCAGGGTAGGCCATCATTATTATTATTATCACAATTACTTAAAATTTCATTAATAAAACCAATGCAAATTATTTAAGCGAACTCACTATATTAAATTAAACTAGCAATTGTACTAAATTGTTCAAAGGAAACATCGTAAGTAGGTAGCATATGGAAGAAGAGCATAGATGAAAAAATGAAACATCAGTAGCACGTGGAATAAGAGCATAGACGAACAGAGATGTCATATGTTATGCGATCAAGATGTTGTCTTGTTTGGAATTGTTTCCTTTGCAACATAATTTCCTACCTCTAGCAATACGTAATAAATTAATTTAACTTTACAATAAGTCTACGAAGTCCTACATAAATAAAGACTCCAATTTCATGAGATATATCTGTTCTAGAAAAATTTAAACCCATGAGTATTGATGAAACACCTTCTATTACATTGTTTAAAGTGATTTCCCACAATTGAAGCTTATTATTATTATAAGTGATTAAAAACAACATCATCAATTTAACAATCCACTCATATTTTAACTACGGCCTTACCATTAATAAAAACATAAACTCCAATCTCACTTCATCCTTCATATCTAATCTCTATTTTCATTTTAAAATTTCCCTTCACCTACTTCATATATATATATATATATATATATTAAAATCTTAGCAAGTAATTCATAATAACAAACAATACCAATTAACATAAACGCATAGATAACACTGCTTATATATTCATTACATATATTGTTCTGAAATTTGAATATAATTTTGAATATAATTTTTTGAGTTTTTATTTAAAATTTTATATTTGTAATACAGTTTTATTTAATATTATTAATTAATTATTAGATGATTATTAATAAAATATAATTTCCCATCAAGAATATATTATATATATATTATTATATATATAATTTATATATCAAATATATTTATATAATTGTCAAACATAATTAAAACACTTTTATCTTAATTAATGGATAGTCCTAAAACCATCACTAATCATCATTAGAATATTCAATTCGATAGGTTTTTTATGGTGAGGTTTCTTCTCATGACATTGTAGTAGATCGGCCTTCAAAGAATATACCTTTTTGATGGTGAGATTGACCGTGAGACTCCGATCTATGATTTTCTCTGCCTAAGGTTCTTTGACATGACTGTGGAACCACAAAACATGCATGGGACCACATCACACATGCATGGGCCTTTATAATATAGGGGAATAACAATTGGTGATTCCACAATGTAGAATTTTGTTGTAGTACTAGAAATTGTGACATCTAATGAGTGATGCAAGCTTATCTACATGGAGATGAAATGAGTGAAGCCTCGAATCAGAGTGCTCTCTATTGGAAATTTCCAATCAAAAGTGTAACCTTGGTGCATGGCATGTCAATTCGCCGATTGTCGATCCTTCATCACCTTTTTTGGTTGGGCCTTACTCCTTTGGCTCTTCGTATGACTGCAATATCTATCAGTGTAGTAATTCTAATACATAGACATAGAGATAGATCTCTAACCCATTATAGGCATCCAACTCAAAACCATTTGGATATGACGTTCCAAATAGTGCTTATTGGAGCCCTCTCTATCGACGATTTCCAATGGGAGGTGTAACCTTAGTGTATGTCATATCAATTCACCAATTTTCGATTTCCGATCACCTTCTATGTTTAGGTGTTGGTATTGTGGCTCTTCTTGTGACTACAATCTAGCCCTCCCATTGGGGGTTATGAATAGCAGGTTTCACTTTGATTTTTCAATTTGTTACAACCTTCAATCGTTGATCTCCCATATGTGTCGACATCACTACCATGTATCTACCATGTGTAACCTTTTGAATAATGCCATGTGTCGCCCTTTTTTGGCCTGTTGTGAGCCTTGAAATTGTCCAATCCACCTACCACATGTCAACCATTTTGGCATGTCATCGTGATGTTAGCCTCCCCGTGTCACTTATCGCAACCAATTTGTTCTTGCAATCCATCCCTAAATGCATCTAGCTTGAAACCATTTAGAGATGAAGCACTAAACAATGCTTATTAGAACCCTCTTTATCAGTGATTTCCAATGGGAGGTGTAACCTTGGTGTACGTCATGTCAACTTGTCGATTGGCCATCGCCAATTTCCTTCTACATATGGGCCTTGCTCCTGTGGCTCTTCATGTGATTGTAGTATAAACCTTGTATTAGATCCCTCCCATCGAGGGTTATGAATCGAAGGTTTCACTTCGATTTCTCAAATCACCTCAACGTCTAATCAATGATCTCCCATACGTGATGAAATCACTACCACATATCTGCCACATCTAGAATTTTGAGTAATGTCATGCATCACCCTTTTTTGGGTTGTTGTGAACCTTGAAATTGTTGAATCCTCCTTCCATGTGTCAACCTTTTTGGCACATCAGCCTCCCCGCATCACATGTTGTAACAAATTACTCCCTAAAAGACATCCCTAAACATATCCAGTTGCATATCGTAACTCGTGTATTGCAGCTCGCAATATCAACACTTTTAAAATGTGGCTTCTTCTCAGAAAGTTCCAGTTGAGAGTAGATGCCATGTTCTGTTGAATTCTTTTTCATACCTCTAGAGGGTATAGATACTGGATGGAATATAAATCTCCATAGTCAAAAGTTGAAACTTGAAAAAATCACCTTTTTGGATTTGGACAAGGATCGCTAGATATCTGAAATAGATAAGGCACTAACAACTTGGACCTCTAAGACATTCCCGTTGGTCTATTGGTAAGACAAACCTCTTTATAATAGAGTTATGTCAGACTAATAACATCACGAAATCATTTTCAAAATTTCTTATACATGTAGCATTGGTCCTATGCAATAATAAACAAATACCTAATTTCTAAATCTCCAAATTGTGCTATGGACCTCCAAGAACTAACATGAAACCCTGATTGTTTTATCATACCAAAGTTAAATGTGAAATTGTATCTGCCCCTTATCATACCTTTTTGAATGTGACCTCCGATAAGATCTCCTCTCTATGCATTTATTTTTCTCTCGGTGTCTATTTTTATTCATTAATTACTATTTGTTAGCCGAATATGTGCATTTACTATCATTTTATTATCCCTCGTGGGAATATTTAATGTTTTGCACCATTGTACACAAGAAAATTAACATAATCAATAAACCATTTTTCCCACAGATTTCAAAAATATTTCTTCTATTATGAAGGTTTCAATGACCAAAAACTCCCATACATATTTAATCTATGTCACATTTTTTTAACGATTATAACTTAAAACCTCAATATGCATCTTGATGTGGAAAATTACTCTATTCATTAATCTAATTAATGGGCCAAGCATGTGCATTTACTTTTTCTTTATTCTTGCTCGCACGAAATTGATATGTTTTATGCCCTAGACACTTTATTATATGTTTTTATTCAAATGAGCCACATTGATATTCTGGAGTGGACATTCGAATTTCAAGCTTTTGAAAAGGATTCTTCTCATGTCAAAGTTTCAAAATCCCAAAAATCCCATGTATATCTAAATAATATTTGATATTTTCCTTTGATTAAGGTTTGAAACTTATCCACACATCCTGACGTAGGACTATTCTATTCAATAATATAATTAATGGCACCCCTATGTGCATTTTTATTACTTGACTATCACTCAGACGAGCATCTATGTCATTGTCTCTATCATTGGTAACCCCGTGACATCTGTCGCGTGTCTTGACTCTAATTTATTGGCCCCCTGCTTCGCTGGTAGATGGGCATGTGCTTTATTTAGCCTCTTCAAGTCGCACTATTCTTCTTATTTTTTGCGTTTCATTTTCTGTTGTTGCTGCTATGCTATTGCTAGTCTCTTGTTGTTGTTATTTTTGTCACTATTGCATGTTGTGTTGTTGTCTTCAATGAGATAACTGCCCCATAATTTCAATAACGGACAAGTGAGAATTGAGAACCTACTAAGCATATTGTATTCTGCTCTCAAATTACAAGTATCAATTTTTGCATACTGCATGTATAACTTAGAATACTATATTCTTTGTCATGATGTTCAACACACCCACATATAGAGTTTTTGAAATTCCATATATCAACGACTGACTTTCTATGTTTAAACATTTCAATTTTCCTTTCCCTTTACCTTTGAATATTGGCAACAATATAAACTGTAAATCATTCTTCTTACATTTGACTCCAAGTATGCCAATCTTGTGAATGACAACACTTGCTACTTTATTTTCGCTTCTCCTCCAATGTTTACTGAATTTTACGGGCTTTCACCTTTTCGGACAACTCCTTTCCTAGTAATCATCGAAGTTGTCTTGACAATGAATGCCATCACTTTGTTTCTCGTTGTCTCTACAACGATCTAACTATCACTTTGAATTGTTGAACTGAACCTTCTTGCTTCCACAAAGACATCTTCAGAACGCTACCACATTCTCTCTTGGATGCTACCTCGCAGCATAGAACTTTGGTTTTGTCTGCCTCTAATGCCCATGTCATCTCTGGTGCCCTCCAGTTGGGCTCTATTATCGTTCTCAAGGAAGTTAGTAGCACTTTTTTGCAAAACAATGTGTATTTTCACTCTTCACCATATTATTGATGTTTTCCTGTTCCTTCCCTCTCTCCACCACTCTCACTCTGACTAATTTCATGTTTATTTTCTCCTCATTTCCTTCTTTTTAGGAGTCTACAAATTATTGAACTGAAAGTTCTCAAATGTTATGAAAGTTTTATTGGGGCCCAAAACCTTCTTCAAATTATAAATACATCGACATACCAACTGGCCTCTTCAACATCACATGCCCGCACCTCATCTATTGCTGCTTCAACGCAGGAATTTGTGTCATCATCAACTCATTTTTCCTCTACTCTACCTACTACCTTTCCATTCATGGCAGTAAACCCCTATCATCAACAATGGTTGATCCAGGGTAGGGTGCTTGGAAAAACATCTATTTTCTCCTGCAACAGTGTGCAAGGGTTCAGAAAGGTCTTTGGAGTTCACCTCATTGATTCTTTCGATGACACAATCCATCTCTCTACCTACGGTGATCTCATAGATTCCTTGCATGACCTTCTCCAAATGAGGAAGATTTACATGGTTTGAAATGACACTATGAAACCAGCAAGCACGAATTACAACCATCTGGATAGAAAATCGGAAGTCTACCTCTCTACAAATTCCACTATTGAAAGTTCCTTAGATGATGTTCTGACAATTTCTTTCCACCGTTTCCATTTTAAATCTATAGAGGAAACCAAATCTACAAACATCAACTCAATTGTTGACATTATTGGCATTGTCAATTCCACCTCTCCAACTTCCACTGTTTATCAAATATATGCCTCTAAAATACCTAGGACAATTGTCAGCTTGGAAGATATGACTGGCTATAGTATCGAAATCACCCTATGGGGGAAGCATTGCCAAACCTTAGGCAAGAAACTCATTGAACTCAGCTCTTTTGGTGCTTCAATGTGCATGCAATCAAAGGCGCTCACATAGCCAAATTTAATGGGAAATCTATTGGGATTATCTCGACCACCAGCTTCATGTTAGATCTCGTCATTCCAAATATTGAACAACACCAAGCATGGTTTCATAAAAGGTACCACTTGGCCTCTTCACTATCGTTAAGTAGAAATTTCTCACAAACTTCGAAGCGAGGCTACCCATAACGTACAATTGTCAACCTCATAGACTCGCATCCCAGCGAAAACCAACATGGTTCTCTATTCATGGCACCATCACCTCTATTGAAATGGAAGATCTATACTTCCTTGCACGCCCCATCTTATATGATGGCATGCAATGCATGAAAAAAGTTGTCAACCACTCAAATGGATTGTGCCACTGCAAAAATGTGGCAGGGCCTTCGCAGAATGTGAATATTGATATGTGTTGAGATTTGAAATGCATGACCACACATGCATACTGAAAAATTTCATTGCATTTAATAGTGTTGCAACTAGAGTCATGGGTTTCCAAGCAAAGGACTTCTTCATACTCTCCTGTGATCCCAGTGTTATCCATGACCTTCATGAAAGGGTTTCATGTCATCCTTTCCTCTTCACGCTGTCAGTGAAAACATATATCTTCAATGGTGTGGACCATTTGAAGTTTGTACTAATTAATTCAGAGGAAATCACATATAGTTCCACATGTTCTGTTCTCCTCTAGGAAATGAAACAAATATCTACTTCTCCAATTGTTCGGTGTCTTTGAAAGTTGATTTATTTTCCCCATGCCATTGTGAAGTGCAAACAATAAATTTTATATGCTTTTCTGTTCATTTTCATTTCATCGGTACTCGCCCCCCTTATTTTTGTTTACTTCATCATTGTACTTCTCTTCTTTATGTATATACACCTATGATACATGTTGCAGCTTCCACCTTTGTATATCTCTCCATATTTTACTTACATATTGTATATATGTTTTTTTCTTCTTCCTTCTAAACAAAATATAATATTTACATTCCTTTATATTGTTCTTTGTGCACGTAAATAAAAACATTGTATTCTTACATAGAGTTGTTGTTTGGTTGCCTTAAATCTACTTGGTAAATGAATGATAGATAATTATCTATCACCACAAAATTTCTTCACTAAAATAAGTTTGAGTCTAATCTTGTTCTACACTGCAAAGATAGCTTTGACAAAGCTCCAACAACAAAATGTGAATCGCACGACATTAAAAGCGTATATTTCTATGGTTCTGTGATACCTCCTATCAATGACACTGGCTATGAACATGTACCTTCTGTTAATTCTCGGAATGATAGGAAATATGACCGGCTAAAGTCTATCGGGAATGTCCCCCATCTATCTTAGGGGCTATGCCTCAATCACTTGGCCCCGTACATATACCGTACATGTTGGGTGGATGTGACATGTGGTGATGTTGATTCAATCATATATAATATCAAGGAAACATAAACATTATTATAAAAAAGGCCTATTTGGTTACTAAAATTCAGCTACATTGTCAAAATAGACATCTACTTTATAAGCTAGAAGGCACTACTTCAAAAGTATACCCACTAATGAAGTTCTTACTTTTTTGGGCTATGTATTATATCTTTGTGCTTAAGACAACTCTTTTTGGTCTCCTATAATCACTTGAACTTGTCTCCCTATGTTTGTATCAGGATAGACATGCCAATGTCTTATGCGAATCCCTCAAGAAATGCTTCGAAGACACTCCTTTATGCATAGAATAAAGATGAGTCAAACAAACAAAGGTGCCTCAAATATAATTTTGACTTAAACACCCTAACCTTTCCATCTATACCCTCGTCTAATGTTTCTCTTCCCCAACATCCCAAATCCTCACTTGCAAACCCATCTCCTTCAACATTCCCTGCTCCAACTATACCTACCCTGCAGTTTCCTCCATTCACTTCCACTTCTTGCCCATGCACATCACACACCCCACCATCAACTCATCCTCCTTCACCCTCCCACCCCAATACTTTTGTCAACCCTGGCCTTAAACATGCACACCAATGATTTTGTGAAAGGATAGATGACCTCTCGCCCTTTCATATCTGCTCCATATGTAAAGAATCATGCCCAAATATGAAACAAAATTCTTACCTTGTAACCTTTGTTGCTCCCGGTGTGCAATTACAAAATCCACCCACTACTTCTCCCTTGTGAACAACGTGGACCCTGGTGACCACCTATTTGTCCTTGCTGTGGTAACACAAATAGAAGAAATTCTAATATCATGTGTCAACCCAATATTGCATTTCATCCATGAACGAGGTGGGCGAAACAAATACATTGGTCATACTATTTGTTTCCCACAAGATATCAATGCCATCGCGAACATTTTACTGCGCTCGGTTTCTGAATTGGACATCATCATTATGACTAGGCATGGTTGTGACCACAAAAGATATTATTTCATTGTTAGCGGGACTAGTGTTCTGGTGGCTTTAGAGTACAGAGTAGCCCATGATCCCGACTACAAGGACGGCCAACTGGACCAAGTTGCAATATCTTCCTTACCAACTCACCCTACCGATATGTCTTCTGTTCTATGTTGCATGTGCCCCTCCTCTCCTAAGCCATGACTTGACTTCCCTACTTTTGATGATAACAGTCCTACAAAACCCACTCCAACAAACCTCCAATCATACTCTTTTGTATCAATACTCCATAATTCCCATACCGAGATTAAAGAAATATGTAACTACCTATAGTCTCCCCATCCTAATTCCATTACTTCACTTTCTTGGCCTTCTATTTCCCCTCCTAATATGGCATTTCCCACACTCTTCCCCATAGCATTTGTTATGATTTGAAAACTACGACTTATAAAAGTTGAAATGCAAGAATATGCTATTCACCTCATACACTAATACGATAAAGATAAGAAATTGTTGCTATTTTCACGAAGATAAACTTTTAAGAGGGCTTTCCAATGACTGTTGCAAACCTTCGTGCACACCTCCATGACATTCTTGATTTCATGCCTCCTAACTAGATTATGGACTTCAGATCAGGCCTTAGAGGGACACGCTCATTCTAGAACAAACACAAAGGTGAACTCACTAATATGATCATAAAAATAGGTATCCCTACTTTCTTCTTCACCCTAAGTGCAGTTGACACCAAATAGCATGACATGCACATGGTCATGCCTGGCAACCCTGATCCAGATTTAAACAGGAACGCAATAAAATACAGAGATAACCATATACACAAAGATGCAGCGGAAATAATAATTGATTTCATTAATGGAAAATATCGAAATATGCTTACAACCAGAAATGGGAATAAACCAGCTAGGGCGATGGTAGCTTATCTCTGAGAAGAGATGTGGTCGCTACATGCCTCTGAACTGTTCCAAACTGTGTAACAATGAGGCTCAAAGGCCTATTTATTGTTGAGAAACAATGGAAAACCCTTCACATTCCAAAACCTACCCCTAGAAGATGAAACACCAAATTGTGGGCCTCGTTTTGGGTAAATTGGTACATCAATTTCCCGGGGTCGTAGCTTTGGCATACGATCTCCGCTTGACGCATATGATAGCTTGTTAGAAAGATCTATCCGAGAACTACCACTTTGGTAAGGGCAACATCGGTCCATGGACCCATGTTGTCCCCAGATTTCCCAAAAAACGTCGTTTAGGGCCTCAAAACGGCTCCGCAAGTTCAGGACCCGAAAAACTACTAAAAATAGTAAACTGTGCTACAATTTAGGAAACTGAAAAAGTTGAAAGAGACAATTGCAGGGGTCCAAATGGGATAGGTGGGTGGCCACCAACATCCACCTGGATCAATATATCCAACCAAGGGATTCCTAGGCCCAAATAAGAAACATACACTACCAGGCTTTACCACAATCCCACCATACACTAGTCCAGGTATCACTAGGCCTATACAAGCATGGATGCCTTTGGATCTCTCCACTTAAACCGTGAGTAATTTATATTTCTCCACCCTTTAGGATTTATCATATATCCTGCCATTTACCGACTGAGGATTCCTAGGCCCAACGAGGGTATACACAACTAGGCTTAACGTAATCCCACCTTTATGGGTCTAGTGATTCCTAGGCCTTGTGATTTTTCCTAAGACCACCCCACTTAGTTTCGAAACCATCTGACAATCCATATCAACCAAATAAGAGAAGACCCCATCATACCATGGCTATCCGAAAATGGAAAGGTTAGGCTGAAAACCACTTCCACACCTGGAACAACCCATGCCAATGGCAATAAGGGAACCAAATACACACATTAATGTACCATGCATGCTTAAACTAATAAGGAAATCATACATGCAACTTGATACCTGCAAGTAATCCCGTTGTAGCCTCTTGATCCAACCTTTTCCTTACTTGATCCTTGCTTCCCTTTGCTTTCCTTGTTCAATGCCAGAGTGCTCCAAGATTGATCTAAGTGCGCAAGAGTATGTGAGAGTAGAGAGAATAGAGAGAGATCTCCAAATCTAAACTGAAAAAAGGTCGTGAACTAATCCTCATAAGCCTTTTTATCAATGAGGCCTCTATTTTCTTCAGTTCCATTATTTTTCCTTCATTTTCCTTCTCACATGCAACCTGTGACATGTGACCTTCCTTTTCTCCTAACTTACATTATCTTCATAATTGAAATGCCAATTAATGCCTCTTGCCTTTCCAAAGCCTTTACCATTGCCTTTGCCAATTTCCCCTTAGCCATAATAAACCAAATGAACACCCACTAGGATGCTTTTGCAACATTCAGCTTGGAATACATGTCCCATGACCTTGGTCTTATTTTGCTTTTATTAACTTTATTACATGGATTTTTAACCCATGGTTGTTACACCTTTCACCTTCCTTTCCTTCTATTTTCCATTATTTTCATAAATAAATGTCAATTAATGTCTCTTTGCCTTTGCCAATTTCTATAGCCATAAATTAATCATGAGTGATCCCCATCACTATGTGTTTTCCCAACATTGAGCTTGGAATACATATTCCATGACCTTGGTCTTATTTTTTGCCTTTATTAATTTTATTACATGTATTTTTAATTGGGGTTGTTACAAAGAGTGTGCACTTTCGTAACAATAGAAATGCACACTCTCATCCGTTAAGTGGATGGGAGTGAGGGTGTGCAAACAAATGTGTTGTTTCCACCCTCATAAAGGGGCGAGGGTGTGTAAAAAAATGTGTTATTGCCAACCTCCATAGGGGGTGACAGTGTCTGAACACCCTCAATTCCCTTGAGGGTGGTTAAATTCACACCCTCACCCTCCCAAGAGGGGTGAAATTGAACATTTTTTCTACTCACACCCTCACTCCCTATGAGAATGGATGCAAAAAACACAAGTGCAAGTCTCTCTCACACCCAAGGGAGAGTGAGGGTATGCATTTGCACTACTCACACACTCCACCCACTTGATAGTGGGTGGAAATAAGAAAAATTCTTATGAGAGAGGGTGTGTGTTATGCAACCATATCACAAAACAGAAGAAAATATAGATCAACAACTTGAAAATCATCCTTTTCGAGATGTAACCTCCTTTACATCACATAAATGAACAATTCTTGGATGATACAAATGGAAAAACCTCCTTTCTGTATATAGGAGTCTAAGGGGTCATAATATAATTAGAGCCTACATAACAATAATAATGTAAGGGCACAATAATAACAATAGTGGGTTTCTATAGGGCACAACAATAGCAATATGGGGGCTACATTAGCAATAACAATAAGGGGGCTATGCTAAAAATAACAATAAAGGGACTACACTAGTATTATAGGGAACTAACATGCCCCTTTCCTTCAAAAAAAGTATTGTCCTCAACGCTTGAGTAGTTTTGGATGCTTCTGTATAAAAATTTCATCCTCCCATGTGGAATCTTCAACTGGAAAGTTCTCCCACTTAATGAGATACTCTGAAAATGATCGATTCTGTAGCTGTCAGGTTCTTGTTTCCATGACTGCTTTAGGCTCCAATATGATTTTTCCTTCTTCGTCAAGTTCTGGCAATATTGTTTTAACTGAGAACTTGTCACTGATAACCTTCTTTAAGCATGAAATATGGAAAACTGGGCATAATTGAGAATATGCAGACAACTCTAATTTGTATTCCATAGTACCAATCTTTTGCAACATCTTGTAAGGACCATAGTACTTGGGTGATAATTTATTATCCTTCTTAGCTTGCTTGAGGGACATTTGTTTGTATGGTTGTAGCCATAAAAATACCCAGTCGCCTACGTCCAAAACTTCTTTCACTGCGATGTTGATCTGCGTGTTGTTTCATTCAATTTTGTGCCAAAGTGAGGCTATCCTTTAAGAGTCGGAGAACTTGTTGTTGATGCTCGATGTGATCTTCCACTGCTTGAACCTTAGAATTCTCTCGTAAAGATGATGTGATGTGTTAGCACTTTGTAATTTCCTTTAGGCTGAAAAAGGATAACATGGGTAACCACATACCACTTTTAGGCTAGAATCTATCTCTTCTAGCCTTGGAGAGGGCTCTCTCACTTAGTATGATATTAGGCTAGGTATAGTGCTCAATAAGGTCTATTTTTCAAAGGTTTGCTAGTAAGAAAGGAGATAGATCCATTAGGCATGGAGTCATGTCAAATTGATTATTTTCCTGGTGATAAGATAAAAAGAGAAAGGGTTTTTCCACACGGGAAAGTTAGGCAGTCTTGGTGATGGAATTAATTCGTTGTAGGAGGGTGAGTGTGAGAAAAAATGGAAACCAAACAACGAGTATCAAACTATAGATAAATTATGAATGTTGTTTTAAGAGGAAAACATAAATTACTTGGGAAAACTAAATCAGAGCACAATCAAGATGAATTCTGAGTTAAAAATCTGGTTTTTCCAAGCAAGAAGACAAGGAGATTTAAACACATAAAACAAACTTACAATAATAGAGAAGCAGGAATCCCTACAAATCACCTTCTATCTTTCATTCATTCATTCACAAACTTTCAAAAAATACTGTGCATAAAATTTGTTTCTCTCTAATATGACCAACAAAATCATTTACTATGTTTTTCATCTCTATATACATCACGGGGTTTGATATCCCACTCTAGGTGGTCGAAATTATTGAAGAAAACAAACTTCTAACTAGATACATCCATATACTTAAAAATAGGAGTGGTTTTACTTACAGCCAATTTATGCCTAAAACATCACCAACTTGGAATATTTGTAAATAAACATTAAATACAGTTCCTAAAACAATATTACACCTATCCACATGGTCCAAACTACTTCTAGAAACCAAAAATTCAAAATATGAAGTAAAATGGTGATGACTGTCCATTTTCGCAGTGCATCGGCCAATTTTGTAGCAAGTTGAAGTATCCCTCCATGTTCTGTATGGTTGCAACCCTCCTCTAACAAAATGGATAAAATGGGTGTCTTTAAAGTGTCTTTTTGATGGTTTAGAACCTCTGAGATGGGCTTCATAGTGCTTGCAGACCTCCTTATTGACTAACCTCCACTTTCACAAAAAAATGATCACCTTTCGCAATGCCTTCAAAATTATGAACATATGATGACTTTCTTGTGGGATAAATGTTGGAGGCTTCGATATAAGTGTTGCAACATTCATATAACTCCTCTTATTACAATCAAAACTTCAAAATTCCACTATCTTATCATATCAAAGACTACATAAAAAGTGCAGCAAGTCCTTGCTGGGTTTTTGCAAAATCAACCAAAATTGACCTATTTTTGACTTCTTAGCCTCAAAATGAGTTCATGTGTTATTGGTGGAGTTATTACAATTACTAACACTTAAAAAAAAAATTACATGATGTTTTGACCAAGATAGGTTGTTCAAACAAAACTCTGTCTAGAAATGCAACGCGATTTCTTCAAAAAGGCAGAAACACAGTGCTTGATGGTTTAGGTACTTGTGGTCGGTTTCTGATTTTATTAATGGCTCCAACACATGAAAATGAACATGTACATGGTCACCTTCCCCATAAAAAAACTCATCTTTACCATAAAATACCTCAAAATATGATAAAACCTCCTGTGGGAAAAAATACAACGCTTGCTACAAAAGAGCAATGCCATTTTCATTTCTATGGTTTAAGTGGTGAAGATGTTTGTACTAAATATTCACAAACTTATGACGATACTAGCACTATAGTTATCATATCACATACCTCATTCAAGCCTTTCTTCATAAAAAAATACTAAGCAGTCATCTCCACACCCAAAAATGCAGCAAAGAATGATAATGACTGATATTTATTTAATATCTCCTAAACAGTAGGTCATGTTGAGCTGATTTTTTGACAAAAAATTAATATCATTATAACCCTTCTCCAAAAAAAATTGGAGCCAAATCTGACTCACGGATATCGATAAAATCCAAAAATGGTTGTATATTTTGGTGCCTTGTATCTCAAAAACCTTGAAGCATTTTGACCTAAAATTAAGTGGGTTTATTAATCTTACCTCCATACATTTCCTGTACAAATTTCATGGAAAACAGGTATATGTTTTAGGATATATGGTGAAAATACATTGATTGTGTGAAAACATAGTGCATAAGTGCAACGCTCCATGGTTGAAGTATCTCCGGTAAATCTGTGGGTTGCTTGATGACTTCAACATGTGTGAAAATTCCTGGACAACATCAACTTCCTTCTTAGAAACCCTCTTTCATTATGCAAAGATTCCATCTCTCAAACCTCCACCTACAACAAAAAATGAAACACTTGTAACAAAGTGCAGTGCCTCCCCTGCCTCCTTTGTGCAAGAATCAAACACATCCACCAACGAACTTCTAATGGGAATAATGGAGATCTGAGAAATCTTGTATGAAGAAAACAATGCAAATAACCTCCCAAGGTGGCCGAGAGCAGATTTTGATGGCTATAATTATAGTTTGAACTTAAAATGCCGAGCTAACTTGACCCCTAGACCTAACTAAGTTGACCCCTAGGCCTAGCTAACTTGACCCCTTGGGATAAAATACTACCTTTGTAAATCTTGAAACATATTGACATATTTACAATGACTAATAAAAAATTTACTCCACCTAAGACCTCAAGCATGATCTTCCACGAGATCATAGCAAACATTTATACATTTGAGAAATAATTTGAAAGACAAAATTTATTTTCTGACTACTATGACTATAGGATACTAACATGATGGATAGAGGGTGATATCCATAAAGTGCCATAAATGGGGTCATTTTTGTTGTAGTATGGAAGAAAGTGTTATACCACCATTCAACCAAAGGTAACAACTTGACCCATTATGTTTATTTATGAGATACAAAGCAATGAAGATATTACTTCTAAACATTTGTTCGCTATCCTAGTTTGCCCGTAAGATTGAGGATGATAAGATGAGCTATGAGCTAATTGAGTACCAAGACAAGAACATAATTATGTCCAAAAATTTCTAGTGAAAATGGGATCTTTGTTGCTTACAAGAACAATTGGGTTTCCATGTAGCTTTTGAATTGTTTCCATAAATGCAGTAGCAACTGTACTTACTTTAAAAGGATGAGATAATGCACAAAAGTGTGCATGCTTTGTAAGTCTATGAACTACCACCATGATGGCACTCTTTCCTTTGGACTTGGGTAAACCTGTGATAAAATCCATTGAGACCTCCTCCCAACACTGACTTGGAATGACTAAAGGTTGTAATAGACTCGGGGTCTTAATTGTCTCAACTTTATTTTTTTTGCAAATCAAACATTGTACCACAAACTTTTGAATATCATATTTAAAGCCATCCAAGAAAAATTCCTTCTTGACATTATGGTAAGTTTTTGAAAATCATGAGTGCCCACCTAAGGGGGAGGTGTGCAATTCCAAAAGAATCTTTTGTTTGAGTTGAGAATTCTTACATAGATATAAGTGATCTTTGTAGCATAATGAATCATTTTTCCAAATAAATGTATCAGATGTACTAGGATCTTGCTGCAACTTGTGAATGAGTGTCCACACTTCTTCATCATTCTTCCATTTATTCCTTGCTTTAGTTATCCAATCAGGTTAGATAATAGAAATGGCACATAGCAATGCTTCCACGTCCTCATCCTGTCTTGAGAGTGCATCTGTAACAACATTTTTCTTCCCTTTTTTGTATATGATTTCAAAGTCGTAACCCAACATCTTTGTGAGCCATTTTTTCTACTCTTATGAAGATAATCTTTGTTCCAAAAAGTATTTAATACTATCATGATTTGTTTTTACCTTGAAGTGTCTTCCCATTAGGTAAGGTCACCATTGCTTTAGTGCATGTAGTATTGCCAAAATTTCCTTCTCATAAATAGGTTTGTGTAAATACTTTCCCTTGATTGGATGATTTTCAAAAGCAATGGGTTTTCCTTCTTGCATTAAAACAACACCAATTCCATTTTTGGAGTCATCACATTCCACAATAAAGGTTTTTGTGAAGTTTGGTGTAGCGAAGACTGGTGCTTGGTACATTTTCTATTTAAGATGTTCAAAGGACTTAGTTGCTTCTGGAGTCCAAGAAAATGCATCTTTCTTCAGTAATGTTGTTAGAGACATTGCTATTCTCCCATATTTCTTAACAAACATGTGATAATACCCTCTCAACCCAAGAAATCCTCGAAAATGATTTAGGGTTGTGGGGATTTCCACTCAATGGATTTAATTTTGTTAGGGTCTACCTTAACACCCTCATGAGATACAATATGACTCAAATATTCCACCTCCTTTACTCCAAAAAAATATTTGGAGGTTTTTTCATATAATTGTTTCTCTTCCAATAGTTTGAGCACCCTGTCAACATGTTGAACATGAGCCTTCCAATACTTGTTGTAGATTAGTATATCATAAAAAAATACTAACACATTTTTTCTAAGGAAGGTTCTGAAAATGGAATTCATCAAACCTTGAAACGTGGAAGGTGCATCAGTAAGGCCAAAAAGAATGACCAAAAATTCATAATGACCTTAATGACTTTTTAAAGTTATTTTAGGAATGTCTTCAATATTCATTCTAATTTGATGCTATCTTGAATGAAGATCTAGCTTGGTGAAGTAAATTGATCCATGTAATTCATCCAACAATTTATCAATAACAAGAATGGGAAATTGATATTTAATAATGAGCTTGTTAATCCACCTATAATTTAGACACATACGTTCAATTTCACTCTTTTCGGCATAAGGATATCTATAAGGTCTGATGTTTGGAGGAACGCTTCCTGGAATAAAGTACATAACATGATCATGATCATGAATAGGTGGCAGGCCTTTGGGAGTCTCGAATATCATGGAATGATTGTCCAAGATTCTTTGGACATGTGGAGAAATTGATGATTTTGATGTTTGAACATCTAGTGAGCATAATTGTGCAAATATGCCTCATTATTCTTTCTTCAAAATCTTTGTCATGCCATTAGAGTTGATTATGTTCCCTGGTTTCCCTGCAATGCCCCTTATTTAAATTTCCTTTCCTTCCAAGTAAGTTTCAAGAAAATTTATTGAAAATTAAAAGTTATCGCCCCAAATTATTGTAACCATTGGACTCATAATACAAAAGAAACACCACACATTGGAATGGAAAGCATTGGACTATTCAATACATATTCTCCCATGGTTAGATTGATATTATGACACTTCCCTGGGAAATTTATATTTCCTCCATTTGCAACCATCACTTGACACTCTGGTGTTGGACATAGAAAGAAATTCAATTCCTTGGCTATCTTACAATGGATAAAATTATGGGTACTACGAGAGTTGATTAACACTATTACCTTTTTTTTCTTGATATATCCTTCTATCTTGAGAGTTTGACGAGTGGAAATTCCTGCGAATGCATTACAAGGTATGGCCGGAGTCATTTCTTCTTTCTCTGGGGTTGGTTCCCGATGTAGATCATGTTCTTGTGATTGTCCAAGATTCATTGGAGATGTGGAGAAATTGACGATTTCGATGTTTGAACATCTAGTGAGCATAATTGTGCAATTATGCTTCATTGTTCTATCTTCAAAATCTTTGTCATGCCATTAGAGTTGATTATGTTCCCTGGTTTCCCTGCAATGCCCCTTATTTCAATTTCCTTTCCTTCCAAGAAAGTTTCAGGAAAAGTTACTGAAATTTAAAAGCTATCGCCCCAAATTATTGTACCCATTGGACTCGTAATACAAAAGCAACACCGCACATTGGAATGGAAAGCATTGGACTATTCAATACATATTCTCCCATGGTTAGATTGATATTATCAAACTTCCCTAGGCAATTTATATTTCCTCCATTTGCAACCATCACTTGACACTCTGGTGTTGGACATAGAAGGAAATTCAATTCCTTGGCTATCTTACAATGGATAAAATTATGGGTACTACGAGAGTTGATCAATAATATTACCTTTTTTTTCTTGATATATCCTTCTATCTTGAGAGTTTGAGGAGTGGAAATTCCTGTGAATTCATTACAATATATGGTCGGAGTCATTTCTTCTTTCTCTGGGGTTGGTTCCCGATGTAGATCATGTTCTTGTGATGTTTATTATTCCTTCTCTTCCTCCCCTTCACAGTCTATGTAAAATAATTTCTTCTCAGCACACTTATGACCCTGTTGACGGTGCTCGACCCGCTAACATTCATGGGATCACCCCAGTATGAAGTCCCAACTAGACCTCACACCATTTTGTGTGGGAGTCCCATCTGGTATGATGGCCTGATTGCCATTACCTTAAAGATTTGCCTCAACTCTTTCTTGTCAACACAGGAGAGTGGTCTACTTTCTCTTTGAGAAGTAAGGTTTGCGTGCTTGGTGATTTCTAGTGTCACTTGTGTGAATGGTTCTTTCACTGTAGAGGGAGAGGGTGGGAGTGAGTCCCAAGTCGGTCGGGAGGAATCCCCAACTTTGCTAGGAACACAGAAAACAACAGGACGTGCACAACTTCCAGAGGAACAATCCACACAGATTCGGCAATCACAACACACAAGGGAAGATAACACGTACAACACTCAGTAAACAAGTCTGCCTGAGTGCAACGATTGTTATAGCCAGTTTTATGTGAAAGGTCTATTTGATGTCCGGGGAGGTACCCACCATGGGCAGGACATCGTTAATGTCATATACAACACATTTTAATTAATATATTATGTATTACAACAAGTGAATGAGTTCAAGTGTTAAACACAAGTTAAAGAAACGTGCATTACAAGTGTTCAAGATTAGTCTTACAACAATTACAATACATGTGTGAAAACGTGCTAGCCTATTAGCAAGATTTTGAATTAAGCGAAAGTTCCAAGACACATCGTTACACCATACATCACTAACCACGTGGGAAAGGGGTTAGAGCCACTACTTACTCCTCAAAGAAAATATTACAGACTCTCAATGCTATGTGGGAGGAGTTGAGGTGAAAAGTACTTTGTATGTACAAATGAGGGTGTATTTATAGCCAAGGGTGAAACTTAACCTTGTGGCTATTTGACTACCCTCATGACTGTTTGATTTCCATGACTTTTTGAATTTACATGACTCTTTTTACGACAAGTATGTCTCTTGGAATTCCACGTTACATTACATTGATTGACAGTAAGGCCCATAGTAGAGATGTGGATGACATGACTCATGACATGAATCGACATGAAAATGCTGGTACATTCGTGCTATTGTTGGTGTGCATGCCGAGCTGCAGTGCTGCTGAGTTATGGATGTCCTCATGGTGTGTCACAACTTCACCTCCGCATGGCAAAGTGCGCGGAGTCTTCGATGGTCGTTGGTTCACTTGATGTTTCTTTTGCACATTGCTCCTTGCTTTCATGTTGGAAGGCTTGACAAGCTCATTTGTTCACGAAAGGTGCATGTTCGTCTGCTCATGAAAGGTGCATGTTAATCCGTCCGTCCATCCGTGAGAAAATCTTGCATGTTTGGTCGTCCATTCGTTCGCGAACACATCTTTTCATGATCATCAGTTTGCGATCCCATCTCTTCGGATGCATCGTTTGTTCGTCTGTTGGTGAACCTGTCCTTCTGCATGTGCTCCCTTCATTCGTCCCACTCGTAATTGCACCATGTTTGTTTGTGTACATGTACCTACAGTCACTTATGACGAGACGACATCAAATCCAAAAATATCCTAGTGTACCATGATACATGATCATTTCAGATGCAGGTGAGTGGGAGATGTAACAAAGTCGCAAGCCGGGATGGAGGCTCTAGGCAATGCAGATGAAAACTACGCAAGATTCACTAGGTGATGAAGATGGGAAATCCGGATCGACAATGACTATTCGTGGGGTCTAGTTCAGCTAGAGGGCAAAAATGTGCAGTTTTTTTAGAGGAACAGTTCGGGCTGCGGGAAGGCTGGGAAGACCAAATCTGCGCAATTTCTGGAACGAGTGGGCAGTGGGAGCTTGGCAGCCAAAACTGCGTAATTTCTAGAACGAGCGGGCAGTGGGAGCTTGGCAGCCAAAACTGCGTAATTTCTAGAACGAGCGGGCAGTGGGAGCTTGGCAGCCAAAACTACACAATTCGTGGAGGGAAATGGCAGGTGGCTGCCGGGACACTAGTAGCAAAAACTGCACAATTCCTGGAGGGAACTGACAATTAGTTGCTTAGCCACTGAGAACAAAAACTGTGCAATTCCTGAGGGGAATTTTTAGTCGGCTTCCAGGAGCTACTGGCGGGAAAAACTGGGTTGATGCTGGGAGGCTGGCCTGCTGATCACCTCTGCGGAGTTTCTGAGTTGAGCAGACTACTGGGCAACAAAGGGCTTGTTCATGAAAACTGCACAATTTTGTTGGTGAATAGTTGGCCGACTATCAGGAGGCTTAGATGGAAAAGCTGCGCAATTTTCTGTGGGAGATAGGGATGGGCACTAGGCACCTGTCTACGCAATTTTCTTAGCCAACAAAGCGAGCAAGGTCTGCAGCCTTTGCGCAATTTTTTAGGGGAGTCAGTCCTCGAGTAGTGCCAGGTCAAACACTCCGGTTGACCAGCATGAAGGCTGATTGATTTGCTTGTAGGAAGCGCAACTTGAAATGACTTGCTTGGTGCTTCTACGCTATTCTGGGTGACATTCGATCGAGTCGATGGCGGGATGATGGTCCAACTATCAGAGGGGAGTCCAGTCGTCATAACTTCAGCAAAATGACTAAGTGTGTGAACGAGTGAAAGATGCATATGTGATCTTGCAAACACACTGTTAGGTCCCTATACTACTAGTATAGCCCCTTATTGTTATTAGTGAAACCCCCTTATTATATTGTTGTGCCCATGTAGTAACCATATTGTTACTATTGTGCCCCATAGAAGCCCACTATTGTTATTGTTGTGCCCTTACATTATTATTGTTATGTCATCTTTGATTATATTATGACCCCTTATACTCCTATATACAGAAAGGAGGTCTTGTCATTTGTATCATCCAAGAATTGTTCATTTGTGTAATGTAAAGGAGGTTTCCCCCTCAAATAGGTTGAATTCTAAGGTGTTTATCTCTCTTTTCTATCTTATTGTGAGTTGGTTTCATAACATTTGGTATCAGAGCTTTGGATTCTAGGGTTTCGCTGCTCCAAATAGGTCATCGTGGAATTTTCGTTATAACGTTTTCTCTACAAAGTTTCAGAAGCTTAAAAAAAAACCCATTTGAGAATAAATCGGTCTTAACTTAGGGTCCGAATTTCAGATCTTATCTCACTATATTTTCAGAGATATGATATGAGGAATTTACGGTTTTTTGCAAGCTCCAGAATTCCATCTCAAACAGGTCATCGTGGAATTTTCACTCTAATTTGTTTTCTACGAAGTTTTAGATTCTGAAATTAAAATCTGTTTGAGCCAAAATATTGGTGAAGCTTAGATCCGAATTTTAGATTTGTATCGCTATATTTTCGGAGATATAATCTGAGGAAGTTAGGGTTTTTTCAAACGCTCGAATTACATTGTAAACAGGTGACTTTGGGAAAATTGTCATAAATTTCTCTCTGAGCACCAGATTGAAATTTCGTAAGAAGTTATAAAAATATGACAAACTGCAGTTTTCTTTGTATATTTTTCAGATCTGAAGATCGAAACAGTGACATGTGGCACGTCATACACATTCACTCTACTAAAACATTATATAATCAGGTCATTTTAGGAGATTCAGCATAAATCTTCCTTGAATAATCTAATCTTGATTAGACTTGCGGGGTTAGTAAGAGGACTCAGAGTGTTATTGTAAGACACAATTCAGAAATTGGAGATATGGAATTACAGAGTTACATTCTTTTCAAGATCGAGCTCCTTAAATCAAGAAAAGGCGATATGAGGAAGTTTGATGGCAAGGATCCGGTAAGTTGGATACTACAGATGGAGCAATATTTTGATCTACATGAGGTACAACTACTACAAAAGGTATGTATTTCATCTTCATATTTAGAAACAGATCAATTTTTATGGTATAAAGGGCTTTGTTCTCGTAAACCACTTGTTACGTGGTCAATTTTCACAGAGGAAATGATAGCACATTACGAGGATACAAAGAGCAACACCTTCTTTAGCCTATTAATAAATCTCAAACAAAAGTGTTCAATGGTAGAGCACATTGAGGACTTTGAAAAATTGAATATAAGGGAAAATGATATTCCAGAGAAGCAGAGGATTGATGTCTCCATAGGGACTTTAAAGGATAACATTCAACATGAGGTTCATCTTTGGAAACCTGATTCATTGGAGAAGGCATTCAAGTTGGCAAGAAAAGTGGAAAGAAAAATTATGGAAACAAGGAAGTCTACCCCTCACAACTATAAATATGGAAGTGTTGTTTCTCCTAGCCGTCCACAACCTACAAGGTTGACACTACAACAATTGGAAGAAAAAAGAGCAAAAGGACTTTGTTACAATTGTGATAACAAATACATTAAAGGTCATAAGTGTGTTGAGAAGAAATTATTTTACATTGATTGCGAAGAGGAGGAAGAAAAGGATCAAGAAATGTCAAAAGAAGAGGACATACACCAGGAACCAACCCCAGAGAAAGAAGAAATGAATCTAACCATATCTTGTAAAGCATTGGCAAGAATTACCACTCCTAAAACTCTCAAGATAGAAGGACATATCAAGAAGTTCAAGAAGTGAAGTATCACATCGAGCATCAAGAAATGAATCTAACCATATCTTGTAATGCATTGGCAGAAATTACCATTCCTAAAACCCTCAATATAGAAGGACATATCAAGAAGAAAAAGGTTCAAGTAGTGAAAGATCACATCGAGCATCAACAACAAGTTCTCCAACTTTTAAAGGATAACGCCACTTTGGTGTAGAATCGAATGAAACAACAGGCAAATGAACATCGCAGTGAAAGAAGTTTTGTTGTAGGCGATTGGGTATTTTTACGGCTAAATCCATACAAACACATGTCCCTCAAGCAAGATATTTATGAGAAGTAAATGTTGGAAATACTACATGCACTTAAGAAATGGCGACTTTACCTGATGGGAAGACACTTCAAGGTAAAAATGGATCATGATAGTCTCAAATACTTTTTAGAATAAATATTATCTTCAGAAGAATAGAAACAATGGGTCACAAATATTTTGGGTTATGACTTTGAAATCCTCTACAAAAAAGGGAAGGAAAATGTTGTCGTAGATGCACTCTCAAGAAAGGATGAGGATGTGGAAGCATTGTTTTGTGTTACTTCTATTATCCAACCAGATGGGATAAATGAAGCAAGGGATGAATGGAAGAAGGACAAAGAAGTGTGGCCACTCATTCAAAAGTTGCAGAAGATCCCAGTTCAAATGATATTGCTAGAACTTGATGAGGAAGGAAAAATCATATTGGAACTTGAATAGTCCCAGAAACAAGAAGTCGATAGCTGCGAAAACGATAAATTTTAGTGTATCTCATCAAGTGGAAGAACTTACCCACTGAAGATTCCACATGGAAGGATGATAATTTTATACAAAAGAATCCAAAACTACTCAAGAATTGAGGACAACACCTTTTGAAGGAGAGGGGCATGTTAGGTCCCTATACTACTAGTGTAACCCCTTATTGTTATTACTGAAACCCCCTTATTATATTGTTGTTCCCATGTAGTAACCATATTTTTATTATTGTGCCCCATAGAAGCCCACTATTGTTATTGTTGTGCCCTTACATTATTATTGTTTTGTCGGCTCTGATTATATTATGACCCCTTAGACTTCTATATATAGAAAGAAGGTCTTGTCATTTGTATCATCCAATAATTGTTCATTTGTGTAATGTAAAGGAGGTTGCCCCCTGGAAGAGGCTAAATTGTAAGGCATTTATCTCTCTTTTCTATCTTATTGTGAGCTGGTTTCATAACACACACACTTATATGACTCGACGACGAGACGACTCAAATCATCCAGACACACATGTTCGAAATGACTGACCGATGGTGTAAGTGACAAGAGCAAAAATTGTGATTGATTGTTGGTCGACCGTGATGACGCTTGCGCGATAGTGAATGTGACTTTGTGTGTGAGTGCGATAGATGTTTTCATAATGAACACAACATGTACACACAAAGTGAAGACCTTGAGCATGAACAGAACATGGTCGCAAGCATGACATTGATATCAACATGCAAAAACTTGGATGAAACGAACAAGCAGGGTGGATTCAAAGACTAACATGAGCTCACAAAGTGAACCCGAGTGTGTGTAGTCATCATGTGAAACTCTCAAGGGAGGTTCTGAAATTGGGTGCAGGCCAAAATTTTGGAGGGTGGTTGTAGCTGCTACAAAAAACCCTTAGTGTATTTGCTATCGAAACTGTAACAAATCCCTTTTTCTCTTTTTTCCTCCAGTTGTTGTGGTGTCAACCTTGTAGGTTGTGGTAGGCTAGGAGCAACAACACTTCCATCTTTATAGTTATGAGTGGTAGACTTCCTTGTTGCCATGATTTTTCTTTCAACTTTTCTTGCCACCTTGAATGCTTTCTCCAATGAATCAGGTTCCCAAAGGTGAATCTCATGTTGGATGTTATCCTTTAAAGTACTTATGAAGACATCAATTCTATGCTCCTATGGAATATCATTTACCTTGATATTCAATCATTAGAAGTCCTGAATGTGCTCTTCCATTGAACCCTTTTGTTTGAGATTTATCTAGATAAAGAAGGTATTGCTCTTTGTATCCTCATAATGTGCTATCGCTCATTCCGCAAAAATTATCCAAGTGACAATTGATTTATGAGAACAAATTCATAGATACCAAACAAATTGATTTTGTTCTAAATAGAAAGATGCAATGCGTACCTTTTGTGTGTGCGACATATCATGTAAATCAAAGAATTGCTCCATGTGTAGTATCCATGTTATTAGATCCTTATCATCAAACTTCCTCATGTTGATCTTTGGAATGTGGTGGGTCTTAAACCCAACAATGGAGTCTCTAAAATCATAATTCATATTCCTTTTGTCCTCATCATGATTTTCATGGATTACCTTGTCACCACTGGGAAGACTTTCTTGCAGCAACTTTGTCAACCTTTCCAATTTGGCATTCATCGCGTCCATATCTACTTTAAAACTCCCATATATGCTTGTAAACCACCCTTAAAGCCTTCCATGTTGCCTTTTATTTTTTCTTCTAAACCATCCATCTTAGCTTCTATTTCATTTTTGGTTACTTTTTGTGAGTGCGAAATTTGTTGCACTTGGTCTCATAATTTTGATATATCATGTTGTGTTTATTCCTCTTCTTCATGCGTCATAGTAGAGCTTTATGATTTCTTACTAGGCGTGTCCATTTTTTTGTTTCGAGGAATTTTGGAATCAAAAAATGATATCTATGCTTCACTATGCCCTTTGAATAAATTCAAACTAATTTTTCAAACAAAAGTTATGCAAAATGTTTAAAAATACACACATTTTTCTTTCTTTTTAGGAGGTCAACATTGAAATGGTTGTATCTTTGTAATTTTGGATCTCCAAGGTATGAAAGTTTGTCCTATGGTGGCCCTTTGAGTCTTATTTCCAATCCCACAAGTCAAACTGAGATTGGATTCTTTAAGAACGAGTTATGTTTAATCTCCCACGATGACTTGATTATGGAATAGTTTAGTAGAGAAAAATTGTACAGAATGCCACATGTCATCGTTTCGACCTTCAGCCCTAAAAATGATATATGAAAAACTACATTCTGTGCAATATTGGTTAATTCTTATGAAATTCAAATCCAATGCTCAAAGAGAAAGTTATAATGATTTTCCTTAGGTCACCCATTTGAGATTGAATTCTGGAGCCTACAAAATCCCTAACTTCTTTATGCCATATCTCATAAAATATAGAAAACAAAGATCTGAAATTTCTACACGAAGTTCACTGATATTTCAAATCCATGTGGTCGAAATTTTAGCTTCTAAAGCCTTGTAGAAAAAACGTAATAGAAAAAATTCCAAGATGACCTGTTTTAAAAAACAAAACCTTAGAATCCAAAGCTCTGATACCAAATGTTATGAAACTAGATCGCAAAATAGAAGAAAAGAAGATCAATGACTTGGAAATCAACCTCTTTGATGGGTAAACCTCCTTTAAATCACATAAATTAACAATTATTAGATGACACAAATGACAAGACCTCCTTTCTATATATAGGAGTCTAAGGGGTCACAATATAGTCAGAGCCCACACCACAATAATAATGTAAGGGCACGACAATAACAATAGTGGGCTTATATGGGGCCTACAAATAACAATAAGGGGGCTATACTAACAATAACAGTAAGGGGTATATACTAACAATAACAATAAGGGGGATACACTAGTATTATAGGGACCTGACAATGTGTATTTGTGTTCCTCACACCTTTTCCTCCAAAGTGACTGGGTGGCAACAACACAAATGTATACCCTCACTCTTGAGGGAGGGTGAGGGTGTGCATTTTCATTGCTTATGCCCTCCGGCCCCAACCCCCCCTCCCCCCTTGTGAGAGTGGGTTGCAACAACACAAATGTCCACCCCCGCACTTATGTAGGTTGGATGTTTAGTGTTGAGGGTGTGAATTTCGCTGAGATTGAGTTAGGGAGTGTAACAATGTGGACAACAAAAATGTACTCCCTTACCACTAAGCGCAACCCCCTCACAAAAGAAATGGGCGAGGGTATGAATTTGTGTTTCTCATACCCTCACCCATGACCATCCACCCTCCGTAAGTGTGAGGGTATGAGGGTGGAAACAACACAAGTGCACACCTTAATCCCAGGGAGGGTGGGTGTTGAGGGTGTGACCAATGCAAATTCACACCTTCACCTTCTATGATGATGGGTGTGGGGATGTGAGGCCATGAACAATAAAAGTGTGTAGCCTCACCTCTCAAGTGGGTACAAGGTGAGAGAGTGCATTTATGTTGTGGGACATTGACGTGAGGGTGTGTGTTTATGTTGTTGCTTGTTAATGGATAAAATTTCCTACTTGATAACAAATGGATCATACAGGTGAGAAGTTTTAATTAGAACGCTCTCCATTCAGCTGAGGGAACCCATTTGAATTTTGGCCTGATAGTCATTAATTATTTGAGGTTTACCAATTACAACTTGACCCACTGATTGGGGTTTTATAATTTGATCAAAAGGAAACTAATCTAAAATGCATGAATGCAATTACAAGCATCCAGACACATTAATAGAACTAATGAAGCAAACACAAAGCCAAGCATGTCTCTGCCATTACACCCATCAATAAGTTGACTACAAAAGTAAAAGTAGGAATATGAGTAAATAGTTGCAAAACCTAGAACATGTTTGATATAAGAAACTAATCATGGATCTACGCCTACAAGCTTAAACAAACACTTTTTAGAAAGAAAAAAAACAAAAATGTAATCTCTAGCATGAGAATAACATACAATGTAAAGGTCATTCTTACAATAGCCCCAATACTTGACAAATACACATGAATTGTCCATGTCATGTGAAACGTAAGAATTAAATATCTCTATAAAATGCTTAGCCAAAGGTGGCTTATCCTCATTAGGAATTTCAACCTAAGTACATGAATTTCCCAAGGTGAAAAATACACTTTCTCCTTTCAATTTCTAGCATTTATGGCCATTTACAAAATCACTACTCTCAACCTTGTGCCCATGTCAAAGTTTCAATTTTAATCAACAAATTTCTCCTCTCGTGTTCTTGACCTTCCAAATTATATTATTTGTCCTTTCATAATTTCATCCCTTTTCTCCAAGAGGACTTCATAATTTCATCCCTTTTCTCCAAGAGGACTTCATTATATTTAAATTTACAATAATTTTGGTTGCCCTCTCTTTCTCCATTTGACCATTAAATGCATGCTTGAGTAGAATGTCCAAATGAACGATAAGAAAACACTTTGTTCTCGTTTTGAGTAATGACGAACACAACTCCCTTTTCCTTATGTTTGTCGGTAGACATGTATAACTTATGTGTGATTGTTTAGACTGTTCCCATCCACAAGGCTAGTCAATATTAATGTAAGTGAATGCAGCCCTTTTGGCCAACTAGTTCATTAATTGACAACTTGAGATTTAGTTTCATAAAGGAACTCGATCACCTAGATAGCTCTAAGTTCCACCATCGATATGAGCATTATCAAATGATTTTTGTAAAATGTTTTCATAATTTGTTCCTCTCTTTTTATACAAAAGAGATGCACAACAAGCGATGATGACTTATGAGTGTGCCATAAGTTAATAAACTTTAGAAGAAATTGGAGATATTAGATGTAGGATGATGAAAGAACAAACAAAATACTCTTACAAAATTAAAAACAATTTAAAAACTCAAAGTTCAATAAGAAAATCATATTATAGGTTCATGATATTATTGAAAGCCACAAATAATTTAAAGAAATGAAATAATTTTCAATGGCAAGCCATTCATGCATGTTATTAGCAAAAGTGTTATTCCAAAAATAAAAGCAAGCCATATACATCATTTTCCATAAACATGCACAAAAAAGAAACTAAATGTTCATGCAAAATTTAGGGAAAGGGCTCGTTTTTGTGCAAAATCCGAAAATCATGTTTTTCTAGCAAAGCTTCAACAATTGGCTAAGATATTGTAAGTTTCAATTTTTCTTGTTGAAATCCAATTTCCCCTAACACCACATTTCTCTATTTCATAGTCTTAAGTCTCAATAAATTGGGTTTAGAAGACAAAGTGGGACTAATTTATAAATTTGAACTAAAAACACATTCCTATCTTTGTCTTTAATATATCTCGATCTTACTCTACTTAGCTTCACTAAAGTTTGAGATCGTCACTATTCTATCGTCAAAGAATAATGCCAATTTTGAATTGAAAATCTCTAAATTGCAATGAGTTGAAGTTTTAATCCATGATTTGTGGTTATGGCCATAGTAGTAATTCCTGTTAAATTTTATATGTTTTGATACCATATCCGAACAATTCCGAAAGGTAGTGTATTCTCTTTTATTTTTCCAAAGGTTGAGCAGTAACATATTCATTAAAAGGTATATCTAATAGTAATCTTTTAAATCTACTTCCAACTCTACACTTCTGTTCCATTAAATAAACACTATGACAAAATCCAAATATTTTAATAAATAAATATATACATGTTTGAACATTTCCTGGTTTGTTACAACATACCAAACTTGTGGTTATGAAAAAAAAGCTCATGAATTGAGTGAGATGCTTTGTCTTCTAGCACTCCAACAACCTTGCTCATGCATGGACATCCTTCATTAAATCAAGGAAAACTCAATCAGGTCAAATCATAAGTAACCTAATAATCAAAATTGAAAATTCCTAAGAGCACAAGCAGGTGTATGTACCAATTAGCAAACTAATCTATGATGGTAACCAAAACAAGATGTATAGAGAAATAATGAAATCAAATTTATTCGTTGTAAAAAAAAAAAATTGCATATGCTAAGCAACTAATTAAAATAAAAGCTAAGTTAGGAACATAAAAAAACCTATCACGTGCCCTATACTAATCATTGACAAACACATGTTAAGTGAAATCAAAATTCAATGCAACCATCCATGTAGATGTTATATGCTATGAACTCTATTTTCATGTTCATTGATTGAAAAATGGTGTTGCAAACTAATATGGATCAAGCTATAATTCATCATTGTTCCATTTCAGTGAATAATTCATGAATACATTTCTTCTCGCATAACCCTAAAATGTAATTGAAAAATGATTACATCCATTAATTTTTTAACTGGTATTGAAACGTTGTGTTGGGGTCACAACAAATACATCAAATATACATATATCAAAGCCTGATAAAAAATTGGATAGTAGGTCAAAAAGATGAATTATTTTATTGTCCTTTTTAGATTTAGATTGTACCTATTCAAGAGGATTTTGGTCCATGCATTGTTCCATTTATATATTAACTAAAAAACTCCCAAAGCTAAAAAAATTTACATTTCATTCACAAAGTCATAGAAGTTTATTTCCCTCCCCATGGTGAGGGTCAAATTGCTGAGTAGGATTTGTCAAATTCAAATATGGGATGTACTTGGAGCTAACACAAACTAAGTTCCCAGATGCAAAGGTTTATTCTAGCTTAATCTATGATTCATGTCCTCAATCTAGGCTCGCAAGACAACCATCTCATGCTCCATTTGGTTGATTTTAATCTCTAGTTTAGTGATTTGGCCGATCAACGGTCCAGATCTGATCGACAAATCACAATTGGCATTGGCAATCGACGGATATCAGCAGAGACTATACAAATGGTGTGATAGTGATCGGCGGGGTCAACGAGGACTGTCGATCAAGCGTGCAGATCGACGACCCACATTGCATAACAATATCGCTATCGGAAAATACAAAGAGCGCTTACGATGGCCTGGGGCATGATCGATATGCGATTGTGATTAATCACATCACGATATTGCAATTAGAGAAAGACAATGGAGCGGGGCATACACTGTATGAGATGTGATTGTCAGACCTGATAGCAATTATAAATGATGTTTGATATGATTTGAGATTCGGGAAACAAGGTTTACCTTTATTAATCGCATTTTCGTTGAATAAACGAAAAACCAAAGAAAATGCGCTGATGCGATATTACGGACCCGAAAGGGTTTATTAATACTGTTACATATGATTTCAAGTCCGATAAGCAGGAATTTTAATGTTTTTTAATGTATTTTCAATACAAAGGGAAATCACGATATGAGCGGGATTTTGGGCGGGCCAAGGACGGTAAGTGGTTTGGGTCGGGCTCCGCCCGATCCCATACAATGGCTGCCACGTGTCCAGGTTGAGGAGAGAGAAAACCACCCTGATTGGGTGGTTAACCCTCGTATGAAAGAGTCGCCCGAAATGAACCACGACCGTTGGATCTGGATCTCCTAGATCAACGGTGGAGATAATATATTGATATACAGGTGGATTCGATAGGAGTTATAAGGCGAATTCAGAATATTTGAAGTCCAGATGAACAATGTTTTGGTGGGTTATCACAATTTAAATGTATTTCTCTATGTAAATAGAGAACGACCATTTCAGGAATTTCAAAGGCCCGATGCACTCATCCGTTGTAGAATAGGTGGCCACTTCCCCTTATGTGTTATGCAATGATTGTTTAACGCTAGAAGAGGGATTCGAGTGGACAGAGGTCAGGAGATAAAGAGCTGAGAAGCATAAATGAACGGGAAGAGCAGATTGGCTTTAAAGCCACAGACAAAGAGCAAATTGAGCAAGTTGTATGGAAGGCAATGCCGAGACAGAGCAAAGACAGAGACAGAGAGTGTTTGAGAGTCTGTGTACTCAGAGAGGGTTGAGAGGTTCAAGAAAACTCTTGCTCTTGTATCTATTGTGTGTTGAGTCTCAAATTGAGCTCATACTGTTGTAAAACTATGTTTGAAGACATAATAGAGAGGTCACCACTGAAGGTTGGAACAGGAGATGTAGCCCAGGAGTATTGGGTGAAATACTTATTAAATTTGCTGTGTTTATGTGTGTTGTCTATTATGTTTCTTTACTGCTTCATTATCTGTGTATTCCTCAATCTTATCAATCCATTGCATAAAATAACGTAGGAAAACCCATGCACATGTATGTAATACCTTAATAATTTTCTTAGGTCTCATTATCAAATCAAGTGGTATCAGAGCTTTAGGTTGCTAAGGTTAAACAAGCTTGTGCTGGATTGTTGAATGCTAACTAGGTCAAAGCTCAAATTAGGAGAAGGAGAATTGGTTGAGGCTAACCCAAAAATTGGTAGAATCTATCCTAGGAGGAAAATGGCAAAAGAAATTCCCTTGGAATCAAACTCTCAGTTCATGGACAATTTCTTGACCATGAGAGCCATGGTAGAAGAGATGTATTGAGAATTTAAGAAAGGTCGAGGTAAAGACACTTCAACCTCCAAACAAGACAAAGGAACCGAGAAAACTCTTTTAGATGGCCATTCTCAAGACAAAAGGAAAGGAAAAGGGCCTCCTCTATCCACACCTCCTGATAGCCCTGAAAATAAAAAGAAGAAAACATCTTTGATTAAGTTAGATGTAAAATTTGGTTTGCCAATATATGATGGAGAATTAAATGCAGAAAAGCTAGATAACTGGATTAGACAAATTGATGTGTATTACAGGGTGCAGAGCATTGATTCAAACAGGGGTAACATTCAGTTGGCCAGCCTTCGCCTTGGAGGAACTGCCTTAGTCTGGTGGGAAGCCAGGACAAGTTGATTTGAAGAAGCATGGTATAATTCTTTATGCCTGTAGTGAATTTGTTTCTATCATTAAAAAACAATTCTATCCACTAGCTTATATGTAGCAAGCTATGATAAGTTGGCAAACTCTTCGCCAATTAAAAGGGAAAAGTGTACAAAGCTATACCTAGGAATTTAGAAAAAGATCTTTGATTCTAGGCATTTCTTTAGACTCACTTGAAATTTTGCTGAAGTATATAGGTGGTCTGTGTTGAGATTGCAACAAGATGATGGAGCTTAGTGAAAAGAGTCGCCTTCACTAAGTGGGCCCGCAGGCTATTTTTGGCGCAAGTCTATTTTTAGACTATGTCTATTTTTAGACATATGGATCATGTCTATGGATTGCAGGTTGTTTATGGATGATTGATCAAGTTGGGAAAAATAGATGGACTTCTATTTTTGATGAAAGTGTGAGTGATCACAGTGTGAGTGATCAAGTCTATTTTTAGACTGGCTGTTAAAAATAGAAAAGTCAAATATTATTATCTCACAATAATATTTGGCCTATAAACTTAATCTTATTCTCTTGGAGCACTTCAGTTCGAGCTACGTATGTGGCACATGCAATTGCATGAAGGAAATACGTGGTTCTTATGGGTTAGTTGAATATTTGCATGCATGACTTCAGTTAGAACTCAAGTGAGTTGAGTTTAGTGACTGGAGGTGCAGTTGATGGAGTTTGGTTCAGTTTAGCTTTGTTAAACTGGTTGTATTTAGTCTAACTGGCGAATAGACTAGAGATGAGTTGGGTGAATTAGTTATTAATTAAATCACAAGTTATTAACTCATAATACAACTAATGAATACATCAGTTAACTCAGTTGCATGTCAGTGCATGTTCAGTTCAGCAGGGACAGGTGTTAGAGAATCAGATTGCTATCAGTTGTGACTATAGTTGTGCACCAGATCTTGTACAAATCAGGGGATTGAGTATGCCAATGAGTTTTCCCACATTGTAGCTTTTTCTCACGTGATTTAGCCAAGGAAAGACGTGGCTGCCTTGGAACTATCACCGGTTCTTGTGCAGGTATTGAGCAGCGGAGGCAGGCAAGCAGCGGAAGAGATTTGAGCCAGTGATTGATTCA